>ML660238.1:200050-217180 GCA_007570785.1 Antilocapra americana
CACGAATAAACAAATGGGACCTAATTAAAATTAAAAGCTTTTGCACAACAAAGGAAACTATAAGCAAGGTGAAAAGACAGCCTTCAGAATGGGAGAAAATAATAGCCAATGAAGCAACAGACAAACAATTAATCTCAAAAATTTACAAACAACACCCAGCTTTCTTTACCCTCCAACTCTCACATCCATACATGACTACTGGAAAAACCGTAGCCTTGACTAGATGGACCTTTGTTGGCCAAGTAATGTCTCTGCTTTTTAATATGCTGTCTAGGTTGTTCATAATTTTCCTTCCAAGGAGTAAGCATCTTTTAATTTCAGGGCCCTAGTAGTTTTATTATGGCATGCTTCATTCCTGTGCTACCTATATGAGAAAATTCTGTATTCTGCTTTTGATGAGTAAAGTGTTCTAAACATGTCATTTAGGACAATTGGTGGTACTATTCAGGTCACTTATATCCTTACTGAGTTTCTGTTTACTTGCTCTACTTATAAAGGGGTATTGAAATTAACTTTAATTGTAAATTTGTCTGTTTCTCTCCTCAGTTGTGTCAGGTTTTTTCCTCATATAAGTGACGCTCTGTTGTAGATGCATACACAGTAGGGTTGATATATCTTGGAGAATTGACCTTTTATCATGATGTATTAATAGGGTCCCTTTTTATCCTTGATTATTTTCATTGTTCTGAAGTCTCCTTTGTCTGAAATTAATACAAAAACTTCTGGCTCAGATGGTAAAGAGTGCAGTGTAGGAGACCTGGGTTTGATTCCTGGGATGGGAAGATCCCCTGGAGAAGGAAACAGCTACCCACTCCAATATTCTTACCTGGAAAATCCCATGGACAGAGGAGCCTGGCAGGCTACCGTCTGTGGGGTTGCAGAGAGTCAGACAGGACTGAGCAACTTCACTTTCACTTTCTCTCAATACAATCATGTCAATTTTCCATTGACTGCTATTTGCATAATATAGCTTTCTCCATCCCTTTACTTTGGAATTAAGTCTTTATATTTGAAGTGGATTTCTTATGGACAGCATATAATTGGGTCTTGCTGTTTTTTTAAATCAAATCTAATGATGTATGGCTTTTATCTGGTGTGATTAGACCATTCTCATTTAAATATTAGTATGGTTAGATTGAAACCTGCCATTTTGTCATTTTCTATTTGTTGCATCAGTTGTGATTTGTTTCCTTTTTTTCCTTTCCTAATTTAAGTCAAGCATATTTATGTTTTCATTGTATGCCCCATTGACTTGTCATTTATACTTTTAAAATTACTTTTTAAAACTGGTTTTCCTAAGATTAATAATGCATATTTTAAAACAATTTTAATCCACCTCCAAATAGTGCTGTTTCATGTATAATGAAAGGACTTTAACAGTATATTCCCAATTCCTCCTTCCTATCTCATACGTGTTATTTTCATGTATTTTACTTATACATATGCTATATTTACCCAGTACATTATTCCTCTGCTTTGTCATTTTTTGTTCTTAATATGGCTTCTAGAAATTTTTAAATTGTGTATATGACTCATATTTCTATTGAATGATGCAGCTCTAGAATTCTGGATGTCACCTACCCTACTACTAACTCCTGTCATCAGTTTTTCAATTCTGTTGTTGGTCCTATTCATTATAGTATGTTCCATTCTGAACTCTTCTTTCTAGATCCTGAGTCTAGGAAGCATTTCACCACTTTTTATTTCTAGTGGGTTGTGATTCATTGAGGGGATGGATTTGTGTCAATAGCCTACAAGCTTACCGCTTAATTCTCTTTTCCGTTTTCAATTATTTCCACGTTATCTGTAGCTGAACTTTGGTTTTGGACTCATTTGCTTCCCAACTTGATTTACTCACATGGTGTACCTCTAGTGGTAGTAAAGGGTAACCTTCATTCCCCATAGTTTAACTCTTCTCCTGTGAGATGACTGTGAATGCTATTACAGGAAACATTAAGGAGAGAAGGAAGTCATTGATGAATTTTAAATATACATTTTGATATTAGTTTCGTATCAGCATTATGTTACATTGCACTCACTATCTGTGCTATATGTATAATTTGTCACATCTCAATATACTTGTTTTTTAATTATTGCAAAAGTTTTATACTTGACTTTGTTCTATAATATTTATAATTTTTATGATTTATTTTGTGTCATAGGCAAGGCAAAACTGCTTAAGAACAGAATGACTTAATTGATTGTGGGCAGTATAGGGACTATAATCTTGAGGCTACAGGCAATAAGAGATGTTCTTAACTAACATAATGCAGTTATTGTTGTTTAGTTGCTAAAGTTGTGTCCAGTCTTTTTGCAACTCCTGGGACTGTAGCCTGCCAGGCTTCTCTGTCAATGGGATTTTCCAGGTAAGAATACTGGAGTGGATCTCCTTCTTCAGGGGATCTTTCCAACCCAGGAATTGAACTCTCATCTCCTGCATTGCAGATAGATTCTTAACCACTGAGCAACCTGGAAGGAGTAAAACACTTAAGCAGAGTTCATTTTAATAACCACATAGTTAATACTCTAAGAGGTATGAAGCAAAGTGTCACATCTGGAAAGGGTTGAAAAGGGTTTTGTAAGAAAAGAGATATATTCAAAAGTTATTTAGTCACAGATGTGATATCAGTCTTCTGTGAAAAGACAAGAACTTGAACTCTGGAATGAGACTACTTAGGTTTGAATACGCCATTTTTGAGCTGTGTGATTCTGGGCAAGATATGTATCTTTTGAGTTTTAGTTTTTCATTTTAACAATGTTATTCTCTTTTCCTAAAGGAAATCTAAAGATATAATTAGCGAAACAACTTCTCACGGTTAAAAATGTGCAGATTTTGATGATTTGTCAGAGGAACTCAGACAGTTTAACCAAGAAGGTAGAAAATTGGTTGAAGAGTCTAAGAAAGACTGATAAACTCAGTAGCAACCTTGAAATAATTTCAAAAACCAGAGATGTGAAGCTTTGAACACAAGCACATTTTGTTTTTCTGAACAGTGGGCATCTTGGTTAAGTAAAAGGCAAGAGGAACTTCAGAATGTATTCAGAAAATTTTATATTCCTGACTGAGAATTGGCTTCAAAACACATGCTAAAGTATAATGAATAACTTAAAACTGTAAGGATAACAGTTGGTATGCTTATACATCATTTTGTTTCACATTTAACATGTGTCTGATCTGCCCTGCATCTATCTTTGGTTTTTGATTTGTTAGTTACTTTGGTTTAGAGCATGCTGTCTTTTGGTGTATAATACTTTTTACTTATAAATGATTTTTACTTTTACCCAGGTACATTCAAACCTGTTATTGCTTTAAGTATTTAGGATATTGTTCTGGTTACTCAGAAGATATCTGATAGGTTTGTGGGTTTGCTTGAGCTTAACATTTACATGAGCCCTTTGTGGGTTGGTTTTTCTTCTGTGCAATGAAAGGATTTTACTTCTATTCTTAGAAATTAGGTAAAAGAAGTTAAGTGCTTTAAGCTATATAACCTATTTTCGCAAAAAGGATCTATGACTAGTAGAGAAATAGGTAATTTCAGGTTTGGAGCAGGAAATATACCAGATGAGTCTATACATCTTGTCATACCAGAAAGTTAAGATGCTGTTAAAGATTAATGGAATTATCTCGAAAAGACTTATGAGCCAACCCGAGAAACTCCTTATTTAGAGGTGATGCAATATGCATCATGAGGAACAATTGCTACAATAGATTAAGATACATCAAATATGTTAAAATTGATAAATTTATAAAATTTTCATTAGTCTCCTTTGGATCATGATAGGGAAGCAATAAATTATTTGAAGAAGTGGTAAATGAAGGGAAACAATTGAAAGGTCATCTGACTTTCCTGAAAGAACTCTGTCTTGGTTTAGCAGGGTAATGGATGAAGAAAAGTGTTTCAAAGAAGAATTCCAGCTAGTAAAATGCAGCAGAAATGACAAGATGAGGATATCACCATCTTTTAAAACCCCCAGTGAAATAATTTTGTGGACATTAGTGAGTGTGCACACCATTTGAGCAAAAGTTGATGAGAGATCTTAATAACTAAGAAGGTGACCATACTCAAACACATTGGTTGACTTTTTTCCATGCAGCTTGTGAGATTTTAGTTTCCCAACCAGGGATTGAACCTTGACCCTTGGCACTGAAAGCACAGCATCCTAACCACTGGACAACCAGGGAATTCCCCACACTGGTTGATCTTAACGTGAGAGACACAACCAAGCTTTTGTACCTTCAGTACCACCTATGAAATATTCTTGCCAAAAAGTTAAAACCTGGTCTAGATCAAGCCTTTAGATCTAACTAATTTGTAGAAAATACAGAGGACAAATGAACATGTGAAAATAACAGAGATGCAATAAATCATATCTAATAATTGAGATATTCAGTAGAGCACAAACATCTGGTTTCTTCAAAGAAATTTTCTTTCAAAGCAGAAAGTATGGATAACCTATATCAAAAGAAAGTTAAGACATAGAGGGCCTTAAGCCCTGGTTTGCCAAGGATAGTCCTTGTAGATATTTATTGCAATGGGGTAATTATTATTAATGGCCCTTTTTACTCTTAGAATATCTCAGTTTTGATGAGAAATTATATATTCACTTACTTAAGACATATCAGTTCAGTTCAGTTGCTCAGTCATCTCTGACTCTTTGTGACCCCATGAATCACAGCACACCAGGCCTCCCTTTCCATCACCAACTCCCAGAGTCTACCAAAACCCATGTCCATCAAGTCGGTGATGTCATCCAGCCATCTCATCCTCTGTCATCCACTGCTTCTCCTGCCCCCAATCCTTCCCAGCATTAGGGTCTTTTCCAATGAGTCAGTTCTTCGCATCAGGTGGCCAAAGTATTGGAGTTTCAGCTTCAACATCAGTCCTTCCAATGAACACCCAGGAATGATCTCTTTTAGGATGGACCAGTTGGATCTTCTTGCAGTCCAAGGGACTCTCAAGTGTCTTCTCCAACACCACAGTTCAAAAACATCAGTTCTTCAGCGCTCAGCTTTCTTCACTGTCCAACTCTCACATCCATACATGACTACTGGAAAAACCATAGCCTTGACTAGATGACCTTTGTTGGCAAAGTAATGTCTCTGCTTTTCAATATGCTACCTGGGTTGGTCATAGCTTTCCTTCCAAGGAATAAGCGTCTTTTAATTTCATGGCTGCAATCACCATCTGCAGTGATTTTGGAGCTCCCAAAAATAAAGTCTGACACTGTTTCCACTGTTTCCCCATCTATTTGCCAGGAAGTGATGGGACCAGATGCCATGATCTTAGTTTTCTGAATGTTGAGCTTTAAGCTAACTTTTTCACTCTCCTCATTCACTTTCATCAAGAGGCTTTTTAGTTCCTCTTCACTTTCTGCCATAAGGGTGGTGTCATCTGCATATCTGAGGTTATTGATATTTCTCCAGGCAATCTTGATTCCAGCTTGTGCTTCTTCCAGCCCAGCGTTTCTCATGATGTACTCTGCATATAAGTTAAATAAGCATGGTGACAATATACAGCTATGACGTACTCTTTTTCCTATTTGGAACCAGTCTGTTGTTCCATGTCCTGTTCTAACTGTTGCTTCTTGACCTGCATACAGGTTTCTCAAGAGACAGGTCACATGGTCTGGTAGTCCCATCTCTTTAAGAATTTTCCACAGTTTGTTGTGATCCACACAGTCAAAGGCTTTGGCATAGTCAATAAAGCAGAAGTAGATGTTTTTCTGGAACTCTCTTGCTTTTTCGATGATCCAACTTATGTTGGCTATTTGATCTCTGGTTACTCTGTCTTTTCTAAATCCAGCTTGGACACCTGGAAGTTCATGGTTCATGTACTGTTGAAGCCTGACTTGGAGAATTTTGAGCATTACTTTACTAGCGTGTGAGATAAGTGCATTGTGTGGCAGGTTGGCATTGCCTTTCTTTGGGATTGGAATGAAAATTGACTTTTTCCGGTTCTGTAACCACTGCTGAGTTTTCCAAATTTGCTGGCATGTTGAGTGCAGCACTATCACAGCATCATCTTTCAGGATTTGAAATAGCTCAACTGGAATTCCATCACCTCCACTAGTTTTGTTTGTAGTGATGCTTTCTAAGGCCCATTGACTTCACCTTCCAGGATGTCTGTCTCTAGGTGAGTGGTCACACCATCGTGATTATCAGGGTCATGAAGATATTTTTTGTACAGTTCTTCTGTGTATTCTTGAAACCTCTTCTTAATATCTTCTGCTTCTATAAGGTCCATACCATTTCAGTCCTTTATTGAGCCCATCTTTGCATGAAATGTTCCCTTCATACCTCTAATGTTCTTGAAGTGATCTCTAGTCTTCCCCATCCTGTTGTTTTCCTCTGTTTCTTTGCATTGATGGCTGAGGAAGCCTTTCTTATTTCTCCTTGCTATTCTTTGGAACTCTGCATTCAAATGGGGATATCTTTCCTCTTCTCCTTTGCTTTTCACTTCTCTTCTTTTCACAGCTCTTTGTAAGGCCTCCTCGGACAGCCATTTTGCTTTTTTGTGTTTCTTTTCCATAGGTATGGTCTTAATCCCTGTCTCTTGTACAATGTCATGAGCCTCTGTCCATAGATCATCAGGCACTCTATCTACCAGATCTAGTCCCTTAAATCTATTTCTCACTTCCACTGTATAATCATAAGTGATTTGATTTACGTCATACCTGAATGGTCTAGTGGTTTTCCCTGCTTTCTTCAATTTAAGTCTGAATTTGGCAATAAGGAGTTCATGATCTGAGCTACAGTCAGCTCCCAGTTTTGTTTTTGCTGACTGTATAGAGCTTCTCCATCTTTGGCTGCAAGAATATCATCAATCTGCTAAGACATATCAACTAAATCTAATGATGAATTCTGATTCAAACAACTCTGAAAAACATGATAAAACTTATGAAATATTAAACACTGACTAGACATTTGATGTAAAGAACAGAATGCTAAATTTTTTAGATGTGAGTTTAGTTCAGTTCAGTCACTCAGTCGTGTCCGACTCTGTGACCCCATGGACCGCAGCACACCAGGCTTCTGTGTCCATCACCATCTCCTGGAGTTTACCCAAACTCATGTCCCTTGAGTTGGTGATGCCATTTAGATGTGAGAGTGGTCTTAAAAAGTTCTTAACTCTTGGAGAAGTACGTGATGTAAAGGGATAACATGATACAGAAATTGCTTCAGAACTGTCTTTGTGGAGAGCAGGAATAACTGGCCAGTCTTAATTGATCTGTATCCCATGTAGTAATAGACGGTGAGGCTGTGTAGTGAATATAAAGGGCTTATTAGTATTATTATTTATACTTTGATGTGTGTTTCTAAAACCTTTGTTATAGAAAATTTCGAGGTAAGGGGAAGTTAAAATGTTGCATAAAGCACTGGCAACTTTGATCTTAGTAATGAAATCTCATTTGCATCATTTACAGATTGTAAACCAGGGATGTGACACTTCAAGTTTAGAGATTATTCAACAATTAAGTGGGCATAAAGCAGCTAATGAGAACCAGGAAAACTTTTTCTTGGGCAGATAACTATTGATGAAGAAGAATTAATGACATGAAGTCAAGAACTTAATAAAACTGTAAACATAGGTTTGACTAAGCTTGTTGCTGCTTTCTACAACAGGATCTGAAACTGCATATCCCAACAGGTACTTTTAAAGGAAAATTGAATTAAAAATTTTTTGAAGTTGAATTCAACTGTATAAAGTGCTAGTTGTTCCTAGAAACTAGGTCTTGCCATACCCTGACACAGATTTACCATCTCATTCTGATTAACTCAAATATGGAAAAACTGGAATCCTAAAGTAGGTTTAATCAAGTGTTACATGATATACATGGCATATACCCCCAGAAACTTGGGCAAGCATAATTCAGTAAAAGTTTACAAACACTCAGGGAACTGGCTTTATTAATAAAGCACATTTTAGAAATGTGCTAAAGAGTGCATAGAAAGAAAGCCTACCATCTATCTAGCACTGTTTATAAAAGGACATTTTAATACCAAAAATGGAGGAAAGTAATTCAGTAAATCTAGCTTAATGCACAGTTTGCCACATTGTACCTTTTTAAAGTGTACCTCTCCTTTTGTTGTGGATCGTTTGGATTGGTGCTCAGGAATTACCATTTTGGGAGGTCAGAGCAGTATAAGCTATAATATATACAGGAAAGGCTTCATGAAAGAAGGTGTAACAAACACAGGATGAGTAATCGAGTTATTCATTAGGTTGCAGTAGTGGTGACACTCCGTACATTTACTAAAAATCATTAAGTGCATTTTGTGGTATGTAAATTATACTTTAAAGTTCTTGTTTTTTTTTAAGCAGTTATAAGAGGAGATGGCACTAATGGATGATAGTTAATTTTTTCCCCCAAGACTCTTGATGTTTACTATCCATTTTTCAATAAAATTAGGAATATAAATGTTAAGTGAAAAGGCCAGAACCTGTGTAAATTATGAGAACATGAATTATTATAAAGAAATGTAACTGGTTAATATTTACTTTCCACCAAATTTTCAGTAAAATGATTATTCCTATCTAACTGATCATGCTGAGAAAATTGTGTCTTATTCCAACAATGTTGTCTTTTTTCAGAACACTCTGAATCCTTTTAGAGCCTACAATACATCTTCTGTTGGTGGAAAATTTCATATTTTGGCATAGGTTGGATCTTGCAATTGATTGAGTTGTAAATTTAGGAAATATTTTAAGCAATCTATGCCTGACAGATAACAAAATTGATTCTCATATGTGGCAGTGATTATATTTTTGGAAGGCAAAGACTTACTGTGGAGTATAAGTTTTAGCATTAAAAAAGAAATGCTAGAAGAGTAGTTCAAGAGGGAGGGGACAAATGTATAACTATGACTGATTCATGTTGATGAATGGCACAAACCAATACAATATTATAAAATAATCATTTTTCCATTAAGAAAGAAAACCTTTACTTATATGCCACATTTCAGCTTTTACCACTTATATCCACTAAAGGTATGACCCCACAGAGGAAAAATTATGTATACCCATCAATACTGGTGAGAACCCAGCCGCGTGAACAGCTCCTTGATCAGCTAAAAATGAAACAGCCTGAGCTCTTAATGATGCTAAACTGTTCAGAAGACAACAGAGAGACTAACCAGGTAAGATTTATCTTAGGCCTCATAATTTTAGAATTCTCCCATAAACTTTAAAATTTACCTTTATTTATTTATGTATTACTTACTTTGGCTGTGCTAGGTCTTCATTGCTGCATGAGGGCTCTCTGTAACTGTGACAATCAGGGGCTGCTCTCTAGTTGTGGTGGCTTCTCTTGCAGCAGAGCCAGGCCCTAGGTGTATGGTACTCAGGAGTTGGTGCACATGGGCTTAGTTGCTCCTTGGCATGCAGGAACTTCCTGAACCAGGGATCCACCCGATGTCCCTGCATTGCAAGGCAGATTCCAAGCCACTGGACCACCAGGGAAGGCCTAGACAATGTTTATGTTGTGTTTGTTATGTGCTCGACATTGTTCTGAGCATTTTATATGTATATTTACTTATTTAATTCTCTCAGTAACTCCCTAAGGTGAATGCTAGTAGTATCTCCATTTTTAACAGGTGCTAAAACTAAGAATTACCTTGTCCCAAATCACAAGGATGGAGCTGGAAGTAGAAACTAGAGAATCTCCACAATCTGTGCATTTAACTATAGTAATTATAGAAAAGGTTGGAAATTGGAAAGCAACAAAGGAGAAAGTAAGAAGTAAACTATAATCTCTTTATTCTGAGATTATCACATTTAACACTTTATTATAGGTCCTTCTCTATGTGAAAACATAACAGGAATTATTTTTATTATTTTGTAGACTTTCTGCTAATTTTGTTGAGGTTTAACTTTTAAGTAACAAACATTGTGTTATTTTCAAAGAAGAAAGCTGTCTTCTGTGATTTTTTTTTAACCCCGCCCCCACCATGTGAAGAGTTTTAAGCCCTGGGAATTTATCAGTTCATCTAGCTTCTTATTTTAGGACTTGGATGAAGACATTGCGGTTCTGGTGCTCACTGTTGAAGAACCTGTAACTCAGGAACCATCTGCAGATACTAGTTTGGATTGTTCATCAAGTGGGAGGCTTCCATTTTTCCAGGCAGCTGACTGTATCTTGTTAGATAACCCTTCCACATCTAAAGTAAATCTGCCATTTACTATTCAGGATAAAGGCACTGCTCTTGATAGATGAACAGGAAAAATATTTTAGTCATTCCTTTGGGATGGCTTGTTAACTTTTCTGGTTTAAAGAATTTACACCAGTATGATCATTGATTAGGGTTTTTTTGGGTAGGATAAATGAAGGCGAAATTTGATTTATTCCCATCCTTGGCTGGTAATCCTTGGTTGTTATCCTTACCCCTTTTCTACTTCCTCCATACTCAGAATGATAATAAAAGCAGTCATTTTCTCTTCCCTCCACCTTTGATGTGGTTGTCCTGGAACCCATCTCTGCCCACAATCAGACTTTGAAGGCTAAGACATTTAAATTGAGACTAAATGCCTCTCTGGTTTAATGACTGAGTCTCCTGCCTGAGGCTTTTCTCCTATTAACTATTCCCCCAGGTAGCCTGTACTTCTCGCCTGCCTTGATCTTGAACATTTACATCCTGTGCCTTTTCCTTCCCCCTTTCACCACTTTTGGGAGTATGACACTCTAAACTGTCTAATCTTTCCCTCTCATTTAAAGGCATAAGCATGGACAGAGTCTGTGAAGTAAGAATTTCCTTACATAGGATGTTGACGTCTACATTTTATATCATAGTTGAAGTGCTGCTTTTGATGTGTCTATGCTTCCACCACGATCCAAAGATTCTCCATTCCTATTAAGCTATTAAAACTTCTAGCTCAGTTTCTATTAAATTCCTCTCTCTCTGCATCAAGGCGATTTTATCCCCCAAATCTTCCTACCTTTTGCTTTATTCTTTACTATTAGAAATGCTAGATATATTTCTATTTTTCAACCCTCTCTTCTATCTTATAAAATTAAGAAAAGAGGGAAAATTAAGAGAACTTTAGTGACTGCTTAATCCCTATTTGAAAATTCTTTCATTATTACAGCATATGATGTTCTGAAGGCCAGGCTTAGTGGTTCAGTTATGGCAAGAAAGTTCCTACAGTACCAGAAAAGACTCGGGATTGGATTTTAGAACTTTAGCTAAAGGCTAGAAATTATTTTTTTCTCTCATGTCTATCTGATTTGGGGAAGTTTCCTGGGTTAGAAACTCTACAGTTGCTTTACAATTTGTCTAAGAATTGATGAGTGGGTCTATAAGGAAAGTTATCTGTTACCTAAAGCTCCCTAAGGGCAAGTACAAGGATTCCAATGAAATATTTCTAAATGAGAAACATGAAATAAGTTTTTTAAAATATAAAATATAAGTTAAATAAAAGGTATCTTGAGATAGCCTATAGATCTATGCTTAAAAGAGAATTACCTTTTTTTTTTTTGGCTGCATCTTGCAGCTGGTGGGATCTTAGTTCCCTGACCAGGGATTGATCCCTGGCCCTGGCAGTGAAAGCACAGAGTCTTAATCCATGGACTGCCAGGGAAGTCCCTTAATTGCCATTTTTGTACAATAGCCCATCTTTGTTTTCCTAGAGCAAGATTTCTAGCAGCAATATTATTGACATTTTGAGCTGGCTGATTCTTTGTTGTGGTGACCTGTCTTGTGTATTATATGGTATTTATTAGCAGCTTCCCTGGTTTCTATCCTCTGAAAGCCAGTAGTACCCCTCTAGCTTTAACAACCAAAAATGTCTTCAGACATAAGCAAAAGTCCTGAGAAGCAAGTCCCCCTGTTGATAACCATGGCCCTACAGTAAAATCTGTAATTACTTTTTTGGAAAACCATACTGAAAATTAACATTTCCTTCTCACACACACCCCGCACTTGGTGATGAGATAAGGGCATTCATTTCTACTTTCCAGGCAGAGTGTCGCCTCAAATTTGTGCTGAATATTTCTAAAGTTTTCTGCACCTAATTTCTTCCCTATATCCTAGGGAATTTTGAAAATAGAATATGATTAATATGTGTCACATGTTAGTTTATATTGACTTAATTTTCTCCCTTAAATCCACACCATAAAAAATTACATGGAAAAGATGAAAGTAAAGAGAGGCACTAACCCACTGGAGAAGTCTAAAGTAGAAGAAATCACAGAGCAATCTGTTATGAAGGGCAGATTACTTCTACAAGCTCAGAACAATTTTTAACTTGTTAACTTGAGGCTTGGTAATTTCACTTTTTAAGGAGAATGGAAATAAAACCTGTAACCCCAGAACTTGAGCCTTGTGTGTAGATTTAAAAAAACACAGAAAATATCAAGGCAGTACTGTAAATGTAATTGAATTTACTGTCTACCTATTTTTCTGTCATTGATGTAGTTCCCTCTATGTTAAGCTGGATTTCATTTGGGATTTTCATGGAATAAATATGTATTTCTAGCTTTTGATACAAAATAGCTCTTTTAGAACAAGTGAAAAATGTTTTCTTGTATATTACTAAATAGCAGATAGATGCAGCAGTGTTCTTTTAGGCTTGAACTTATATAGGTGAATATCACCGGCACTTGGTCTTAGGAAGGCCATATCCTTTCTCTTCTTGCTATGACTGAATTATGTTTCTCTCTCCTTGCCTCCTTCCCTAGACTTTTTCATTCTGCCTGCTCAGCTCACTTTCTCCCTTTTTATTGTTACCATACCATTTGTAGAGCTAGAAAATGGTATCTATCCATTATTATTATGAGATAGCTAGAGTTTTATCTAGAAATCTTTGACACTTTTCTGTTGTTATCTCTAAAATCACTGTCAACAGTAAACATAACCCTGGAAATATCCCATCAATATTTTTGTTTCCCCCTAAATGTGAAAAAGCATTTCGTTCCTTTATGAGGCCTAACACATTAGCCCCCACAGAGTTCACAAAAAGCCATCCTATCCAGACTACAGATTGCTATCATAGGACTAATAGTTCCGGTTAATGGCTGTGTGGCACTGCGTCCCTCGGTGCTTTGCGCGCCAGCGCTGCCTTTGGCCCGGCCGGTTGGCTCCTTTTCAAAAGGGAGGCCCCTAGTGTTGCTCGGTTTCCTGGGCTTGGGACCAAGACGAGGCTTGTGATTTGAAGGCTCGGGCTGGTGCAGGGCAGACGCCACGGCCAGTCACGGCTCCTGGGCGACAGCGATTTCCGCGGTCATGCCAGCACCGGCAGAGGAGGAGGGCAGCCAGGTCCGCGCCGCCCCCGAGCCGCTCCACGCCCCACGGCGCCCGAGTCCGTGACCCGGCCTTCTTAGGGGCCACTCGTGGCGTCTCAGCCGAATCCACCTGCGAGGAAGAAAGATGAAAAGGAGAAGAACATCCAGCTGCTGGTGAGATGCAGGTAGGGCATTCCGGGCCCTGGGCTTTGCTGCCGGGCTCCTTCCTGCGCCTTCTGAGGAGACGGATTTTGCAGTTTTCTGAAGGAACCAGACCTTCCTGTTTCTTAGTTTCATGCGTTCTGTTCTGGAAAAATGACATCAGGTTACAGTAAGGAGTCAATTAATGTTTTGTTTTGCTTTTTTTTTTTTTTTCAGAAGAAAGGATATTTGTATTTGACTTTATAGTTTAAACTCCTATTGAGGAGAAGTTCGTTGCTGTTCTTTAGTGAAATGTGTTTTTTTTTTAATGCTGTCGACAAAGATTTAGGTGTCACATTAAGACTGGAATAAGAAATGCTTGAACTAAACATGGTACTTGTGAAATTATTTGTGGGGCAGCCAAGGAGACACAGATGTAGAGACCAGGCTTATGGACATGGGCCCGGGGAGGAAGGAGGGTGAGATGAATGGAGAGTAACATGGAAACATATTACCATATGTAAAAATAGATAGCCAATAGGAATCTGCTATATGACTCAGGGACCTCAAACAGGGGCTCTGCAACCTAGAGGGGTGGAATGGGGAGGAAGATGGGAGGGAGTTTCAAGAGGGAGGAGACATATGTATACCTATGGCTCATTCATGTTGATGTTTGGCAGAAACCAACAAAATTGTGTAAAGCAACTATCCTTCAATTAAAGAAAGCAGAGAAATATTTGTACTTACCAAACGAGGTCTTGTGAGCTTCTAGCGTGGCCCTTCTTTTCGTGCTGCCATCCCTAATTCTAACATATTATTAAACAGATTTTTTAAGTTTTTACCAAAAACATCTTGAGCTTCTGCATTATGCTGATCAACTGCCTTCTTACGATCCAGTTTAGAATGGAGACCAAATACATTTTTTGTAGTTTCTTCAACTGTGTTAAGCAACTATATATGATTGTGCACTCTGGATAATGGGCTCAAGTTTCGTCCATCTGAGTAGAATTGCTTCAAATGAATTTTTTTTTAATGCTGAGTAATATTCCATTGTGTATATGTACCACAGCTTTCTTATCCATTCGTCAGTTGTTGGGCATCTAGGTTGCTTCCATGTCCTGGCTATTGTAAACAATGCAGCGATGAACATTGGGGTACACGTGGCTCTTTCAATTCTGGTTTCCTTGGTGTATATGCCCAGCAGTGGGATTGCTGGGTCATATGGCAGGTCTATTTGCAGCTTTTTAAGGAACCTCCACACTGTTGTCCATAGTGGCTGTACTAGTTTGCATTCCCACCAACAGTGTAAGAGGGTTCCCTTTTCTCCACATCCTCTCCAGCATTTATTGCTTGTAGACTTTTGGATGGCAGCCATTCTGACTGGTGTAAAGTGGTACCTCATTGTGGTTTTGATTTGCATTTCTCTGATAATGAGTGATGTTGAGCATCTTTTCATGTGTTTGTTAGCCATTTTTATATCTTCTTTGGGGAAATGTCTGTTAAGTTCTTTGGCCCACTTTTTAATTGGGTTCTTTATTTTTCTAGAATTGAGCTGCGGGAGTTGTTTGTATATTTTTGAGATTAATTGTTTGTCTGTTGCTTCATTGGCTATCATTTTCTCCCATTCTGAAGCCTGTCTTTTCACCTTGCTTATAGTTTCCTTTGTTGTGCAAAAGCTTTTAATTTTAATTAGGTCCCATTTGTTTATTCATGTTTTTATTTCCAATATTCTGGAAGGTGGGTCATGGAGTATCCCTCTTTGGGTTATGGCAGAGAGTGTTTTGCCTATGTTATCCTCTAGGAGTTTTATAGTTTCTGGTCTTATGCTTAGATCTTTGATCCATTTTGAGTTTATCTTTGTGTATGGTATTAGAAAGTGATCTAGTTTCATTCTTTTACAAGTGGCTGTCCAGTTTTCCCAGCACCACTTGTTAAAGAGGTTGTCTTTTCTCCATTGTATATTCTTGCCTCCTTTGTCAAAGATAAGGTGTCCATAGATGCGTGGATTTATCTCCGGGCTTTCTATTCTGTTCCATTGATCTATATTTCTGTCTTTGTGCCAGTACCATACTGTCTTAATGACTGTGGATTTGTAGTATAGCCTAAAGTCAGGTAGGTTGATTCCTCCAGTTCCATTCTTCTTTCTCAAGATTGCTTTGGCTATACGAGGTTTTTTTGTATTTCCATACAAATTGAGAAATTATTTGTTCTAATTCTTTGAAAAAGACCTCTGGTAGCTTGATAGGAATTGCATTGAATCTATAGATTGCTTTGGGTAGTATACTCATTTTCACTATATTGATTCTTCCAATCCACGAACACGGCACAGTTCTCCATCTGTTTGTGTCCTCCTTGATTTCTTTCATCAGTGTTTTATAGTTTTCTATATACAAGTCTTTTGATTCTTTAGGTAGAAATACTCCTAAGTATTTTATTCTTTTTGTTTCGATGGTGAATGGAATTGTTTCCTTAATTTCTCTTTCTGATTTCTCACTGTTAGTGTATAGGAATGCCAGGGATTTCTGTGTGTTGATTTTGTATCCTGAAACTTTGCTATATTCACTGATTAGCTCTAGTAATTTTCTCATAGAGTCTTTAGGGTTTTCAATATAGAGGATCATGTCATCTGCAAACAGAGAGAGAGTTGTACTTCTTCTTTTCCAATCTGGATTCCTTTGATTTCTTTATCTGCTCTGATTGCTGTGGCCAAGACTTCCAAAACTATGTTGAATAGAAGTGGTGAGAGTGGGCACCCTTGTCTTGTCCCTGATTTCAGGGGGAATGCTTCCAGCTTTTCACCATTGAGGATAATGTTTGCTGTGGGTTTGTCATATATAGCTTTTATTATGTTGAGATATGTTCCTTCTATTCCTACTTTTTGGAAGGTTTTTATCATAAATGGATGTTGAATTTTGTCAAAGGCTTTCTCTGCATCTATTGAGATAATCATGTGATTTTTATTTTTCAATTTGTTAATGTGGTGTATTACATTGATCGATTTATGAATATTGAAGAATCCTTGCATCCCTGGGATAAAGCCTACTTGATCATGATGTATGATCTTTTTGATGTGTTGTTGGGTTCTATTTGCTAGAATTTTTTTTTAATTTATTTATTTTTTATTATTGTTTTTGCCATACATTGTCATGATATCACCATGGGTTTACATATGCTTCCCCTCCAACAATACAGTATATTTGCTAGAATTTTGTTGAGGATTTTTGCATCTAAGTTCATCAGTGATATTGGCCTGCAGTTTTCTTTTTTTGTGGCATCTTTGCCGGGTTTTGGAATTAGGGTGATGGTGGCCTCATAGAATGAGTTTGGAAGTTTACCTTCATCTGCAAATTTCTGGAAGAGTTTGAGTAGAGTCAGTGTTAGCTCTTCTCTAAATTTTTGGTAGAATTCAGCTGTGAAGCCATCTGGTCCTGGGCTTTTGTTTTTTGGAAGATTTCTGATTACGGTTTCAATTTCCGTGCGTATGATGGGTCTATTAATATTATGTATCTCTTCCTGGCTTAGTCTTGGAAAGTTGTACTTTTCTAGGAAGTTGTCCATTTCATCCAAATTGTCCAGTTTATTTGCATATAGTTGCTGATAATAGTATCTTATGATCCTTTGTATTTCTGTGTTTTCTGTTGTGATCTCTCCGTTTTCATTTCTAATTCTGTTGATTTGGTTCTTCTCCCTTTGTTTCTTGATGAGTCTGGCTAATGGTTTGTCGATTTTATTTATCTTCTCAAAGAACCAGCTTTTGGCTTGGTTGATTTT
>ML660238.1:229081-247422 GCA_007570785.1 Antilocapra americana
CAACTAGACCTAATTGATATCTATAGGTCATTCCACCCCAAAACAAGGAATTTCACCTTTTTCTCAAGTGCACACGGGACCTTCTCCAGGATAGATCACATCCTGGGCCATAAATCTAACCTTGATAAATTCAAAAATATTGAAATCATCCCAAGCATCTTTTCTGACCACAATGCAGTGAGATTAGATATCAACTACAGGAGAAAACCTCTCAAAACTTCCAACATATGGAGGCTCAACAACACACTGCTGAATAACCAACAAATCACAGAAGAAATCAAAAATGAAATTCAGTTATGCATGGAAACGAATGAAAATGAAAACACAACAGCCCAAAACCTATGGGACACTGTGAAAGCAATGCTAAGGGGAAAGTTCATAGCAATACAAGCTCACCTCAGGAAACAAGAAAAAAATCAAATAAATGACCTTACTTTACACCTAAAGCAACTAGAAAGGGAAGAGATGCAGAAGCCCAGGTCTAGTAGAAGGAAAGAAATCTTAAAGATCAGGGCAGAAATAAATGCAAAGGAAACAAAAGTGACCATAGCAAAAATCAACCAAGCCAAAAGCTGGTTCTTTGAGAAGATAAATAAAATCGACAAACCATTAGTGGGGCTTCTCCCCTCCCCCGGCCCAGCCGCTCGGTTTTCTCAGCGTGCAGCTAAGCAGGCCTTCTTGGTCGGGCTTGTCCTTCTCACAGTCTACCGTCTCCTTTCTATGCAGTCTGTGCCACCGGCAGGGATTTAATCTTCTACTCCTGTCAGTTCCAAAGCTGTTGGCTCTGCTTACTTTAGCGTCTTCTGTTTGCTGGTCTTTTAAGTGTCTATCGTTCCATCCCCAGTTGCGACCTAGTCTTCGGGGTCCCTTGGAACTGAACCTGGGGGGAAGTTTTCCGCTCATGTGAGGCGTGACACTCCCTTTTCCTCTCCTCTTGAAGAAACGGAGGCGTCAGGTGTCCTGCCTTGTTGTTTTAGAATTTAAAAATGCCAAACTGGTTGTTGACATACCTGGCTAGTTCATAATACTAAAAGAACCAAACAAATTATTTACATATTAAAGTTGTAACAAGTTACCAGGTAGGTTAGAACATTTCATAAGGTAACTGGTATCTTCCTAGAACTACTACTGCTGGTGGTCCAGTAGTTAGGACTCTGCGGGTCCAGCCAGTGCTATGGGCACAGGTTTGATCCCTGGTCAGGGAATTAAGATTCCACAAATCATGGGGCACAGCCAACCAAACAAAAACAAGTAACAGGTCTAATGAAATGGTGTTAATTCTTCA
This sequence comes from Antilocapra americana, assembly GCA_007570785.1. Lineage (NCBI taxonomy): Eukaryota > Metazoa > Chordata > Mammalia > Artiodactyla > Antilocapridae > Antilocapra > Antilocapra americana. Next base: position 230,367 of record ML660238.1, read on the forward strand.
GATTCCTTTCAATACTGCCAGTGTGAGGGTGGCACTGAAGGGTCAGGTCTTTCAACCTTAGTTATTTAACATCTGGTTTCTCCCAACATCTGCCTTTTGTCACCTGATAAACATGTTGATGAAAACATCTCAGCATCCACTATACAGCTTTCATATTAAACTACACAATACAGTTAATTTCTTAAAATGCTGCATTAGTATGTGTCAAATAGAATAACTTCTTCAAAAAAGATTCACTTCTTCATTATCATTATAGATAATTTTAAAAAACTGTGATACAACTTAATTTTAGTTTAGAGGTCAGCAAGAAAAAAAATCTTAAAAAATATCAAGTCCCTCAATTCTGAAATTGCCTTTTAATATTTGCTTTTTACATGACAGTCAATACAGTTTTGAATGCTTATCCTATTTAGCTCTTCCTCAACAGCAGCAATTTTTCAACCAATTCTACAATTTCTTCCTCTTGAACAGTTAGTTTTCTACTCATAGCTCTAAAATAAAATTTAAAAGGATTTTAATAGTGAATATTGTTTCCTAATGCCTAGAAAATTTACTCTAACACAACTGAGGCAGTTACATATCATCTCTACTGTTCATCACTATCATGACAATTATGCCTAAGTATCAATAAGCAATACATACAAAGTGCAAAAAACAAATGTATTCTTTGTCTTAGGTTTATAAACAGACTGTTTTTCTTGTTTTCTCTATTTTGAAAGTGAGAATGCCTACCAATTACAGGGGGAAAAACATGTATGTATATAAAATTTGAGAAGTTACAAAGGTGACAGAAGACTATAACCCACATAAAGCAGAGGTAGGGGATATAACCAGGTGTCTATAATCAGGAATATGAAGAATAATAAACAAGACAGGCAGAATCCTGAAGAGGCTCAGACCCCAATACGACCCCAACACACATACCACTATCACACCACCACAAAAGTCCTCATGAGATAAACGATTCTTCTCTAGAGCACAGCTTCTCAGCTTTAACACTGACATTTTGCACCAGACAATTTTGGTCTGCTTTAACGGGCCTGATTTTTTGAGATTCGCAAGTGTCAGAAGCGAGTTCTGTCGTTTGCATTCTTCTAGTTCCTTCGTAACTACCAACCATTTTCTATTCCACATTGTGCTTAAATGACAAAGAATTTTAAGAATGTAGATTTCCTCAAACTATTTGCTAGAGATATTGATTAAAGAAAAGATAAAGTTGAGGTGGTATAAGAAGAGAGTTCATTCTAACAATCTTCTGATAACTATATCAGTTCTTTATTAGAAATAGTTCTTCAAAGTAGATGAGATATTTGAAATGCTTTCCTATATTAAATGCACAAGAGGGATGCAACATTGTTATTAAATGAATGATATAGTTTAGATAAATAATTTTTAATCGAAGTATAATTGACTTAAAATATTACATTAGTTTTGGGTGTACAACATAGTGATTTGATACTCTTATACAGTAGAAAATGATCACCACAATAAGTCTAGTTATCAACTGTCACCACACAAAGGTAGTACAATACTACTGATTACACTCCCTATGCTGTACATTCTTAGAAATTAATTTCCATAACCAAAGGCTTACCTAAAATCGTCTTCAGAAATGTACACTCCATTTTTTTCATGAACTGCAGCAAGATCCCGTTTCAGATGCTCTGTCTCTTCTGTCTCTTGCATCTCTATTCCTATGCAAGAAGAATGCTGGGTCAGTTTAGCACTTCATTTTTTTTTCTTTCATTGTGGGGAAGATTTATAATAAAGCAAAGTTAGCCCTCTTATCTTTTTTAAAGCATTAAAATATGTGATTAAAAAGTCACAACCTTACTTTTCATTCAATATTAATATGGTTGGAATAAAGTCAATAGCTTTCATTCATTATAAAAATACAGGCTTCTGAAGAAAAAAGACAACCCCCAGTAGCGAGGTTGGTCTCCAAATCTCATCCCACATGAAAAGGAACCAGGGTTTCTTAGGGAAGTGTCTGACTCCAGGATTAGGGCAAGAAACATTCAAGATGAACTTGGCACATCTTGTAAAACAAAATAGGAAGGAAGCAAAGGAAGCCTAGGCCAACAAAAAAGAATCAAGAACCCACTGAAAAGGTACCCAATGGCCAGAGAAGGAACAATTTGAACATCAGTGAGGTTATTAACTACAATTGTTAGCACAAATATTCTAAATCTGTGAGTTTATAATGATGTTAAGAAAGCTGGGAAGCCAACCCATTATTCTCCAAACTGTCAAAGGGAATGAATCAAGCATTTGTCCTGTCTCTCCTATAAGAACTACAGCATTGGGGAGCTGATGGAATGTTCTTCTTTATAGAGTTAGTCCAGCAGTCAACTAAGGAAGAACATTTCGAAAATTATTATTTTGAAACCCTTAAAGAACTAGTGGATCAGGTCATTTGAATATAATCAATCCCTTGCCAAAAAAAAGGAAAGAACCAGACATTATGTGTTTCCAAGTGGGAGAATATACCACCACTTATGAAGTATTTTGGCCAAAAATATATAAATAAGATAAAGCCTGACTCTATCAAGCCTCAAAATCCAACTACTAATTTATGGTAAACATTATTTGGCTCCTAAAACAAAATATTAAAAGTCTACACTGAACTGGAATTTTAAACAATGACTGAATATTTTATCATAATAAATTACTGTTAAATATTCTTAGACTGAATAATAGCAATAGGGTTCAAAAATTCAAGTTTCTAAAGTAAAATGAATGCTTATAAAAAAGCATGGCCTTTAAAAAGTAATAAATATAAAAATCACTGTACTTTTTCTCAGATCCTGATAATTTTAACACCTTCTATAAACAGAGGTTTGCTCTTATAAGCTTCCTTTTAAACAATCTGATTCCAAGAGTTATTATAAAGTGACAGTAATTAAAACTGTGGTATTAGTGAGGGACAGACATAAATCAATGCAACAGAATAGAAAGCCCAGCCATTTTGGAAAACAACTTGACAGTTCCTTAAAAAAAAGAAAATTTACATTCAATTACCATATAATACAACAATTATACTCTTTGGCAATTATCCCAGAAAAATGAAATTTTACATGTACATAAATTACTATAAACAAATATGATCAAAGCAGTTTTATTTTCAATTGTGAAAAATTGAAATCAGCCCATATGTCTTTCACAGGTGAATCAGACAACAAGCTATGTGTGGTATATACATGTGCTGTGCTGTTCTGTGCTTAGTCACTCAGTTGCATCTGATTCTTTGCTACCCAATGGACTGTAGCCAACCAGGCTCCTCTGTCCTTGGGGATTCTCCAGGCAAGAATACTAGTGTAGGTTGCCATGCCCTCCTCCAGGGGATCTTCCCAGCCCAGGCATCAAACCCAGGTCACCCACATTTCAGGTGAAGTCTTTAGTCTGAGCCACCAGGGAAGCCCAAGAATACTGGAGTAGGTGGCCTATCCCTTCTCCAGGGGATCTTCCTGACCCAGGAATTGAACTGGGGTCTCCTGTATTGCAGGCGGGTGGTATAAATGTACCATGGAATATTCCTCAGCATTAAAAAGTAAAGATCTATTGATATACACCACTCAGGTTAACCTCCAGGGAATTATGCTGAGTGATAAGGAGGTCAGAATGGGATGGAAGTGATTATAAAAGGGCAATGAGGAATCCTTGCTGTGACGGTACTGTTCAGTATCTTGATCGTGGTAGTGGCTCCATGAACCTAAACATGACAATACTGTATCGAACACACACAGCTGAGTACCAGGAAAATTGAGGAATAAGACCAATGGGTTGTTATTAACGGTATCCCTGCAGTAATTTTACTATATAGTTTAATAAAATGTACAAAGGATCTTCTCTGCATTACTTCTTTCAACTACATGTGAATCTATAGTTGTCTCAATAGAAACAAATAAACAAAAAACACTACCAATAAAGGAAAAGACAAGCCAGACTGGAAGGAAATATTCACAAATTATTTCATAAAGGATCGTATCTAGAAAATATGAACAATTCTCTACAACTTCATAAAAAGACAACCCAATTTAAAACTGGAAAAGAATTTAAAAAGACATTTCACAAATGAAGATATACATATGGATAATAAACATGTGAAAAGATGCTGAATATCACTATTCATTAAGGAAATGCTAATTAAAACTGCACTGAAGTACCATTATATGCTTAAATTTTACTGACTGGATAGAGCTTGTAAGGTCATCAATTAGTATTAGAAAATGCATTTTAACACACAGGGTATTTAGTTCAAACCATTAAATGAAAAGCCTTATCAAAGGCAATTTAATAATTTTTTTTTTCGTGTGCTATTTTTTTTATTAGTTTTGCCATACAATGCCATGATATCACCATGGGTTTACATATGCTCCCCCTCCAGAACCCCCCTCCCTCCTCCCTCCCCCCGGGAAATTAAAAACAATGATCTATTTCAGTTCCTCATTTTCACATTTGTCAAACAAATTTATCTTACTCCATAAAAATTCACAATTAATGGCTGAGTAATATTCCATTGTGCATATATGGGAGGGGAGTTCTGGAAAGGGAACACATGTATACCCATGGCAGGTTCATGTCAATGTATGGCAAAACCAACATGATCATGTAAAGAAAATAAATTAAAAATAAATAAATAAATAAAATAAAATAAAATAAAATAAAAGACTAAAAAAGAAAATCACAATTACCTTAATCAGAGCTTTCTTGGTGAGTTTCTGGTTAACCTCAGGCTTATTGAGTATGTTCTTTGCTCGACGAGCATATTCCAATGTACTCAGAGTTTCCTGTGATGAAAAGAAAAGGCCAGCTAATTACTGAAGATATGAGAATAATGTAGTTCTGTTACCTAAAATGTACTATACAATAACATAATAATTTTGGGGGTTATATCTAATATCAAGGAAAGCTATGACCAACCTAGATAGCATATTTAAAAGCAGAGATATTACTTGGCCAACAAAGGTCTGTCTAGTCAAGGCTATGGTTTTTCCAGTGGTCATGTATGGATGTGAGAGTTGGACGGTGAAGCAAGCTGAGCATGGAAGAATTGATGCTTTTAAACTGCAGTGAAGACTCTTGAGAGTCCCTTGGACTGCAAGAACATCCAACCAGTCCATCCTAAAGGAGATCAATCCTGGATGTTCATTGGAAGGACTGATGTTGAAGCTGAAACTCCCAATACTTTGGCCACCTCATGCAAAGAGTTGACTCATTGGAAAAGACCCTGATGCTGAGAAGGATTGAGGGCAGGAGAAGAAGAGGATGACAGAGGATGAGATGGCTAAATGACATCATCGATCGATGGCCTCGGGTTTGGGTGGACTCCGAGAGTTGGTGATGGACAGGGAGGCCTGGTATGCTGTGATTCATGGGGTCGCAGAGAGTCAGACACAACTGAGTGACTGAACTGAACTTAACTGAATATAAACATTTACCCACTAATACTACTATACACAACCTTTAAAAGTGAGGCATGTTCTTAAAGCAACTATATTCCATTTAAGTAAATAAATAAGACAGAGGACTGTTTAAAACATTCTTATTTTTTAGTCTTCAAGTTTCAGGGTTTTTAATTTTATTGTAATTTAATCTAATAATTTTTTGCTTTAGTCTTAGCTCTATTAAAAAAAAACAACCTCAATGAATTTCATCAATTGATAAATAAACAAAATGTCCTATATCTGTATCATTCACCCACAAAAAGGAATCAGTTCTGATGCCTGCTACAACATGGATGAACATTGAAAACAGTCACGAAATAACACTTATTGTGTGACTCCATTTATATAAAGTATTCAGAAATATTAGATTAAAGAAAATAGATTAATAGTGCCCTAGGGCTGGAAATGGAAACTGATGGGGAGTAACTGCTAATAGGTTACAGGGTTTCTTTCTAGGATAAAAATATTTAGATTTTTGGTGACAGTTGCATAGCTTGATGAATATAGTAAAATTACCTAATTATATACTTTCAATGGATGAATTTTATAGTATACAGATCATATCTCAACAAAGATAATTTTTAAAATGAAAGAGTAGTGAAGAGACTTTATAAAAGCTTTTCTAATTCCCTTTAAAGAAGATAATCCAGGAAAATTAAAGCAGACTTTACCATCTTTGTTGTTTCTCTTGGTTTTCCTACCTGTACCCCCACATCCAGCCCCATCTTTAGGGATCTCTTAGCAGCCTCTAAAGCAGTAGCATTCGCTTAACCCACTTCTAAGGCCTCACTTAAACCATCCACTGCTAATGACCACAGCAATTATCTTTGAAGACTGGAAAAATACAACTAAGTAACTAGCTCTTTTTTTTTTATTAGTTTTGCCCTACAATGACATGATATCACCATGGGTCTACATATGCTCCCCCTCCAGAACCCCCCTCCCTCCTCCCTTCCCCCGGGAAATCTCAATGCACCAGCCCCGAGCATCAATCCTGGGCTGGCGATTGATTACACATATGATAATTAACATGTTTCAATGCCATTCTCCCATATCATCCCACCCTTGCCCTCATCCACAGAGTCCACGAGTCTGTTCTATACATCTGCGTTCCTTTTGCTGTCTCACATGTTGGGTTCTTGTTACCATCTTTCTAAATTCCATATATATGCGTTAGTATACTGTATTGTTGTTTTTCCTTCTGGCTTACTTCACCCTGGATAATGGCTTTTTAAGAATGAAAACTGCCAGCAAGGAGAAAGACAATTTTTCAGTGATGTTCTCCTCTGTGTGTCCACCACATACAATGTCCAGATTATTTTTACTGTAGTATAGAATGAATGAAGCCAATTAGTTAACTCTAAAAATATTATACATGATAGTTAGGGAATTCTCTGGCAGTCTAGTGTTTAGGACTCTAAATTTTCACTGCTGACGGCCCAGGTTCAATCCCTTGTTGAAAACTAAGATCCCACAAGCCATGCAGCAGGACCAAAAAAAAGTGATAGTTAAGACCTTACCTCCAGATTGAGAGATGCAGGAGAAACTGTTGCAATGATAGATGTTCTTGTACATCCCCCAAGAGAGTCCTGGAGGATTCTAGTCAGTTTAGATTCTCGATAAGGAACATGAAGTGTTCTTTCTACATGAGCAGTAATAACCCTTCCCAGAGTCAACAGGAGACTGACTGATATTTCCAGCTTCCTGAGCTCTCTTGTCAACTGCTCCAGAACAGCCAATGTTCTCACTGCCTGCAAGATCAACCTTGAATTTTAAAAATAAAAATAAATCCTCGGTCTATGGATTTGGAATAGAAGACTTTCATTCTCATATTGTACATAAAGATATTAAATAGCCAGTAAAATAATTTTCTACAAAAAACAACCCACTAAAAGCCAATAACCCAGTGACTACAAAAATACTATCTTTAAATACACAATTTTCAAACTGCTCTATGAGATGATAAAGAAGAAAAAGTGGAATAGAACTACTATTTGACCCAGTAATCCCACTTCTGGGTATGTATGCAAAGAAAATGAAATTACTCTCTCAAAGAAATATCTGCATTGCCACGTTCACTGCACTGTTAATGATAAACAAGGTATGGAAACAGCCTAAGTACCCACTGACGAATGAATAAAGATGTGACATGATGTGCATGCACACGCGCACACACACACACACACACACACACACACACTCGAATATTATTTAGCCATGAGAAAGGATATCCTGCCACAGTGTACACATGTATAGTGTAAAATACACATGTATTTTAAATATATAATTTTGTCAATTATACCTCAATAAAATTACAAAAAAAAACCTAGAAGAATGAACAGTGGTATTACAGTTGATGCTTACCAAGTTCAGCTTTCCAATTTTAACAAGCTCCTCTCCATCAAATGTAGTTTCTTTCATATGTATTGTAACAGAGAAAACTAAGTGGGATCCACTAGAAAACAACACCAAGTTGCTCAGTCATTATAATGCAAAACATTATTTGTTTTCTTTCTGTAACATAATGAAAACAGCAAAGAAAGATCTAAATCCACCAGGGTAGAGAAAGGTAGTATTCGACAGGATTATCAGTAAGATTTTGGAAGATAGTGGCTAGATAGAATGATGCTAGGTTTTGGCTTTCTTGCTCCTGCTGCCTGCACCGAAGAACCCAATAATAACCTACCTGAATACAGCTTAAATGACTTAGAATCCTCAGGCACCTGCGAAAGCTGGGGTGTGGAATAATGTTTGAACATCTGTCTGATGTGTCAGAAGAGATGGCTTGCAATTAATCTATTTATAAGAACCACTTGAAATACATCATTACCTTAAACTCAAACAGCATCAGGTAAACCACCAGATCACTCCCCCCCAGTGTCAACTGTCCTAAAAGTACATTGCTCTGCCTTGAGAAGGTCACCAGATACAGGTAGGTCCTTCCTCTGAACAGCATAAATAGTAAATAGCAGTGTTCACTGAAACACCACAAGTAATCACTGCTAGATTACAAAGTTTTCCAAAGTCCTTCTTATGCTGTATACTGATACTCAACTTTTATCTTAGTGATATAAAAAGACAATACGGACAACCAAAGATAGCAGTCCTTTCTGTATCAATTTCTGATGAAGAACATTCTGTTTGTTAATGTCATTGATGGCTGGAATATGGTAATTTCTAATTTTCTCATTTGTACTTTTCATGTGACTTATAAAATTTTATAAGTATCATTTTTACAAAATTATTTGAGTTATTTTAAATAACAGAAAAGGGGAGGGATGCAGGGAAAATATAAACTATAGATTTGAATTATAAAATATATCTCATGTTTTCCTACCATTATTTGCCCATTCCTATTTCAAGACAATAGAATTAATGCTATTGAGCATAAAAGTCAATTCTGATTTTGGAAAACTGAATCATGTTCCTTTTCTTTATCACATACATTGATAAGATATTTTTACTCCCGTCTTCAGTGAAAATTAGGAAATTTTAAATTATTCAAATTTACACAATAATGAGAATTTTATATTTCAGAGAAAAGTATTTAGAGAAAGAAATTTTCTTAAATTCATTCTTCCAAAGTCTAAATCAAGTTATGTCATAAACCATACATTTAATTCAAATGGAATCTATTCTCTGAAAATAATGTTTATTCTTTTGATTAATAAAATAATTATTATAATAAAGGCTAAAAAAATGAAAACTTAATTCTATGATTTGTTTATAACCCCATTTTTAATGGAAAGCTATTATAGGAAATTTAATTTAAATTATAAAATCACCCATAGTTCCATAATACTGATTACTTTCATGCTATGCTATTTTTCTTCCTTCTTTAAATACACACATATTTATATAGAGCTACAATTATAACTGCTATAGCACATTGTCAAAATGTCCAACTATAAGAGAGCAAGACTTCAAAGTCATCTTGCAGCTCAGGGAAAATGTGTATTCTAGTAGTGATCATGTGTCTTCCTACATTAAAACGAAGCCATTTGAAAAGAAAAAAGTCATGTTGTACAACCTAAATATATAAAATTTTGTCATTGATACCTCTATTAAGCTGGGGAGAAAAATAAAACACAGGCCATCTAATTTTCTTCTAATCTTTACTCAAATAAGGGATTTTCAAACTATATTTTAAGTATCCTTAGGGGCTCCAGAAAAGTACTCAGGGCAAATCTCCTGAAGGCTGAGGAGGTAAGCCCTTGAGGATCCCACTGCCAAATCAACTACCCCAGCCACATTTTAATCAGGGCTCCAGTGTATAATTTCATTTGGGAAAAGAAATCTTCTACTTAAAAAAACTTAATAATTCTGCTCAAGTTCAACTTGTCTTTGTCCTCCTATCAACATTCTCCCAATATTGGTGCTCTCCTTATAAATCTCAAGCCAATTACTAAGGCAAGGAATCCAGCACACAATCTAGATGTGTGACTCACATACTTTGACACACCCCAATTTGATTTCTCAAGTTTGGATATTCTTCTTGAAAACAAAATGGAGCAGTGGGGGAAACAAGGGCTTTCTTACCTAAATTAGGAATTCATCAGAGTTGCTGCGGTTGTCCTTTTTGCTGCCCCCTTCTCCAAAATTTGATAGATTTCATCCTTGTTGTGTACTGTAATTTCTTCTAAACCTTTGATTACCACTCCTCTCTGACCAAATATCAGAAGAGCATCCATTAAATTGGTTAAAAAGAAAAATATATATATATATGTATCTCTCAAAATATCACACATTAACATTTGGAACCATTTCATTGTCAAAGATTCGAGTTACCTTGTTATGGGGATCATCAAATATCTGCAGTCTCTCAGAAACATCAGAAGATGGATTAAGGAGATCAAAAATCTCTTCACTATAGATTTCCAACAGTGACACTTTAATTGAAAATTCAGTACAATTTTCAGTAAGTTTCTCAAAAATCTGATGAAGAGTACATGGAATTATACCAGCCAAAGGATCTGAAATTATAATATTAATAAAGACTTAAAGAATACCATTTATTACAATAGTTAAAACACATATATGACAAGGGCCTCCTTTATAGTATATGTAAACATAAACATGTCAAAACAGGTTTTTTTAAAAAAAACTAACCTAATGTTAGAGAAGCCAAATCATTTACAAGCCATTTACAGCAATCTGTTCAATAGCAAAATCAGGAATCCCCTGAACAGCACTAGTGAGGTCAACTGCCCCTTGGACCACTGCCCTCCCCTAAAGGAAAGTGATGTTGCCAAAACAAGTCTGATTTTTGCTAGTATAACTTTGTTCCTTTTCCCTTCTGCCTGAAAGAGTCTTTCATTTTCTACAGCTCCACAGAACTCATTTCTGTCTGGATGCTGCAGAAGTCATAGACCATTGAGTGAAATCAGTAAGGTCTTTAAAATTTATTCAATTGAATTTTGTTTTTTTATAACACCATTCATCTTGTTGTGGACGTTTGAGTAGTTTTTAACCTACTCAGTACCTACTAGGTGTTGTGAATAATGCTGCTATGAATATTAATATACAAATATCTTCTTAAGGTACCACTCTCAATTGTGGGAGGTAAATAACCAGAAGTGGGATTGCTGGGTTGTATGGTAATTCTATTTTTAAGCTTTTGAGGAACTACACACCCTATTCCATAGTGGACACACCATTTTACATTTCCACCATTAATACATAAGGGTTTCCATTTCTTCACATCCTCACCAATGCATGTTATTTTCTACTTACTGTGCTTTTATGATAGCCATCCAGTGAGTGCAAGATGGTATCTCAGTGTGGTTTTGATTTTCAGCATTGTTCCATGTGCCCATGGGGAAGGACTCTATCTAACAGGGAGGGCACTTACCTTCACTTTGCCCTATAGTTCCTTGGCCAGTAATAAATGGCCATCACTAATGAGGCAGAGTGCTAAAACCCCTTTATCCTGGTTATTTGATTCAGTCTCCTAAATGACCTTATATTGTTATTGTTCAGTCGGTAAGTCATGTCCGACTCTTTGTGACCCCATGAACTGCAGGATACCAGGCTTCCCTGTCCTTTACTGTCTCCGGGAATTTGCTCAAACTCATGCACATTGAGTCAGAGATGCCATCCAACCAACTCATTCTCTGTTGCCCCTTTCCCCTCCTGCCTGAAATCTTTCCCAGCATCCAGGTCTTTATCAATGAAATGACACTTTGCATCAGGTGGCCAAAGTATTGGCACTTCAGCTTTAGCTTCAGTCCTTCCAAAGAATATTCAGGACTAATTTCCTTTAGGATTGACTGGCTTGATCTCCTTGCTGTCCAAGGGACTCTCACAAGTCTTCTCCAACGTCACCATTTGAAACCATCAGCTCTTTGGCACTCAGCTTTCTTTATGGTCCACCTCTCACATCCATACAGGACTACTGGAAAAGCAATAGCTTTGACTAGATGTACCATTGTCAGCAAAGTAATGTCTCTGCTTTTTAATACGCTGTTTATGTTTGCTGCAGGTTTTCTTCCAAGAAGTGAGTCTTTTAGTTTCACGGCTGCAGTTGCGATCTGCAGTGCTTTTGGAGCCCACAAAATAAAATCTGTCACTGCTTCTACTTTTTCCCCATCTACTTGCCATAGAGTGATGGGACCAGATGCTGTGATCTTTTTTTTTTTTTGAATGTTGAGTTTTAACCCAGCTCTTTCAATCTCCTCTTTTACCCTTATCAAGAAGATCTTTAGTTCCTCTTCACTTTCTGCCTTTAAAGTGGTAGTATTTGCATATCTGAGGTCGCTGATATTTCTCCCAGATTGTGATTTATCCAGCTCAGCACTTGCATTTACCATGTTTAAGGTAAGGAGCAGCAGCTGGACTTTGCTGGAGCAGCAATGAAGAGATACCCCAAGTCCAAGGTAAGAGAAATCCCAGTAAGACAGTAGGTGCTAAGAGAGGGCATCAGAGAGCAGACAGGCTGAACCCACAATCACAGAAAACTAACCAATCTAATCACATGGACCACAGCCTTGTCTAACTCAATGAAACTAAGCCATGCTATGTAGGGCCACCCAGGACAGATGGGTCAAGATGGAGTGTTCTGACAAAATGTGGTCACTGGAGAAGGGAACAGCAAACCACTTCAGTATTCTTGCCTTGAGAACCCCATGAATAGTATGAAAATGCAAAAAGATAAGACAATGAAAGATGAACTCCCTGGATTGTTAGATACCCAATATGCTACTGAAGATCAGTGGAGAAATAACTCTAGAAAGAATGGAGAAACAGAGCCAAAGCAAAAACAACACCCAGTTGTGGATGTTACTGGTGATAGAAGCAAGGTCCAATGCTGTAAACAGCAAAATGGCATAGGAACCTGGAATGTTAGGTCCATGAATCAAGGCAACTTGGAAGTGGTCAAACAGGAGATGGTAAGAGTGAATGTTGACATTATAGGAATCAGCCAACTAAAATGGACAGGAATGGGTGAATTTAACTCAGATGACCATTATATCTACTACTGTGGGCAGGAATCCCTTAGAAGAAATAAAGTAGCCATCATAGTAAAAAAAAAAAAAAAGGCCAAAATGCAGTACTTGGATGCAATCTCAAAAATGACAGAATGATCTCTATTCATTTCCAAGGCAAACCATTCAATATCATGGTAATCCAAGTTGATGCCCCAACAAGTAATGTTGAAGAAGCTGAAGCTGAACATTTCTATGAAAACCTACAAGACTTTCTAGAACTAACACCCTCCAAAAGATGTCCTTTTCATTATACGGGACTGGAATGTAAAAGTAGAAAGTCAAGAAACACCTGGAGTAACAGGCAAATTTGGCCTTGGAGTACAGAATGAACCAGGGCAAAGACAAATAGAGTTTTGCCAAGAGAACTCACTGGTCATAAAAAACACCCTCTTCCAACAACACAAGAGAAGACTCTATACATGGACATCACCAGATGGCCAATGCGAAAATCAGATTGATATATTCTTTGCAGCCAAAGATTGGGAAGCTCTATACAGTCAGCAAAAACAAGACCGGGAGCTGATTGTGGCTCAGATCATGAACTCCTTGTTGCCAAATTCAGACTTAAATTGAAGAAAGTGGGGAAAACCACTAGACCATTCAGGTATGACCTAAATCAAATCCCTCACAATTATACAGTGGAAGTGACAGATAGATTTAAGGGCCTAGATCTGATAGACAGAGTGCCTGATGAACTATGGACAGAGGTTCGTGACATTGTCCAGGAGACAAGGATCAAGACCATCCTGAAGAAAAAGAAATGCAAAAAAGCAAAATGGCAGTCTGAGGAGGCTTTACAAATAGCTGTGAAAAGAAGAGAAGTAAAAATCAAAAGAGAAAAGGAAAGATATACCCATTTTGAGAGAGTCATCTCCTAGGCAGGTTGATAAGAAGTCTAGGGGTCCCCAAGGAGAGAGGAGTCTGGAATTCTCAAGGAGGAAGAAAGGACAAACTTGTTTTTCTCTCTACATTCTTTAGGATTATATAACAATAATGTATCCTGCTTGAGGACAGTCTGGAAAAAAAAACCTTCTGGTTAATCCTGTTATCTTAAAATGTAAATTATGGGAATGGGTCTGGTGAGGTTCTTTACAACCTCCAGACATCCTTTTGATTCACTGTAATAACTAATTTGAGAGTATATAACTCCAGTGCTAATGCTAGCAAGGGAGTATTCTTTCTACCCCCTTCTGATGCCTATGTCAGAAGCTTTCTCTATCTCCTTTATACTTTAATAAAACTTTATTATACAAAAGCTCTGAGTGATCACACCTCATCCCTGGCCCCGATTGAATTCTTCTCTTCCGGAAGCCAAGATTCCAGGCGTCTTTGCTGTGATTTTGTCCACAACCTTTCAATTTGAATGCAGAGTTCCAAAGAATAGCAAAGAGAGATAAGAAAGACTTCCTCAGTGATCAATGCAAAGAAATAGAGGAAAACAATAAAATGGGAAAGACTAGAGATCTCTTCAAGAACACTGGAGATACCAAGGGAACATGTTATGCAAAGATGGGCTCAATAAGGAACAGAAATGGTAGGGACCTAACAGAAGCTGAGATATTAAGAAGAGGTGGCAAGAATACACAGAAGAACTGTACAAAAAAAAAATCTTCATGAGCCAGATAATCATGATGGTGTGATCATTCACCTAGACCCACACATCCTGGAATGTGAAGTCAAGTGGGCCTTAGGAAGCATCACAACGAACAAAACTAGTGGAGATGACAGAATTCCAGTTGCGCTATTTCAAATCCTAAAACCTGATGCTGTGATAGTGCTGCACTCAATATGCCATCAAATATGGAAAATTCAGCGGTGGCCACAGGACTGGAAAAGGTCAGTTTTTATTCCAATCCCAAAGAAAGACAATGCCAAAGACTGTCCGAACTACCATACAGTTGTACTCACCTCACACACTAGTAAAGTAATGCTCAAAATTCTCCAAACCAGGCTTCAACAGTTCATGAACTGTGAACTTCCAGATATTCAAGCTGGTTTTAGAAATGACAGTGGAACCAGAGATCAAATTGCCATCATCCACTGGATCATCAGAAAAGCAAGAGATTTCCAGAAAAAGATCTATTTTTGTTTTATTGACTATGCCAAAGCCTTTGTGTGGATCACAATAATCTGTGGAAAATTATGAAAGAGATGGGAATACCAGACCACCTGACCTGCCTCTTGAGAAATCTGTATGCAGGTCAAGAATCAACAGTTAGAACTGGACGTGGAACAACAGACTTGTTCCAAATAAGAAAAAAAGTACATCAAGGCTGTATATTGTTGCCTTGCCTCTTTAACGTATATGCAGAGTACATCATGAGAAATGCTGGGCTAGATGAAGCACCATCTGGAATCAAGATTGCTGGGAGAAATATCAATAACGTTAGATATGCAAATGACAACACCCTTATGGCAGAAAGTGAAGAACTAAAGAGCCTATTGATGAAAGTGAAAGAGGAGAGTGAAAAAGTTGGCTTAAAGTTCAACATTCAGAAAACAAAGATCATGGTGTCCAGTCCTATCACTTCATGGCAAATAGTTGGAGAAACAGTGGAAACAGTGGCAGACTTTGTTTTTGGTGGGCTCCAATATCACTGCAATGGTGACTGCAGCAATGAAATTAAAAGATGCCTACTCCTTGGAAAGAAAGCTATGACAAACCTAGACAGCATGTTAAAAAATAGAGACATTACTTTGCCAACTAAGATCCGTCTTGTCAAGGCTTTGGTTTTTCCTGTAATCATGTAGGGATGTGGGAATTAATATATAAAGAAAGCCGAGCACTGAAGAATTGATGCTTTTGAACTGTGGTGTTGGAGAAGACTCTTGAGAGTCCCTTGGACTGCAAGAAGTTTCAACCAGTCCATCCTAAAGGAGATCAGTCCTGAGTGTTCATTGGAAGGACTGATACTGAGGCTGAAACTCCAATACTTTGGCCACCTGATGCGAAGAGCTGACTCATTGGAAAAGACCCTGATGCTGGGAAAGATTGAAGAGGGAGGAGAAGAGGATGACAGAGGATGAGATGGTTGGATGGCATCATCAACTCTATGGCCAGGAGTTTGGGTAGACTCTGGGAATTGGTGATGGACAGGGAGGCCTGGTGTGCCATGGTCCATGGGGTCACAAAGAGTCAGACACAACTGAGCAATGGAACTGAACTGATTATTCCATGTAAGTTTCTACCAGTTGCTTCTTGTCCTGCATACAGGTTTCTTAGGAGACAGGTAAGGTGGTCTGATATTCCCATCTCTTTAAAAATTTTCCAGAGTTTGTTGTGATTCACACAGTCAAAGGTTTTAGTATAGTCAATGAAGCGGAAATAAATTTTGTTTGAAATTTCCTTGCTTTCTCTATGATTCAGTGAATGCTAGCAATTTGACCTCTGGTTCTTCTGCCTTTGCTACAACCAGCTTGTATCTCTGGAAGTTCTTGGTTCACATACTGTTGAAGACTCGCTTGAAGGTTTTTGAGCATTACTGCCAGCATGTGAAATGAATGTAGTTGTCTAGTAGTTTAAACATTCTTTGGCACTGCTCCTCTTTAGGATTGGAATGAAAACCGAACTTTTCCAGTGCTGTGGCCACTGCTGAGTTTTCCAAATTTGCAACATGTGAATACAGCATTTTGATACCATCATATTTTAGGAATTGAAATAGCTCAGCTGGAATTTCATCACCTCCACCTGCCCCATGATTGTCAGTATGAACTTTGATATCAGTCAGTATAATCATACATCTCCCTTGCACTTGTTAATGATCTAACTCAACCAAACCTTAGTTTTCTCACTGGTGAAAGAAGATGGTATTAGGAACTGCCTCACAATGTTACTTAATTTTTTCCCCACAGTATGAAATGATCTTATAAGAGAGTTCCTAATACTGTGAGTTACATCATTAAGTAACAAGAGCAAGGGGGATGTAGAACTAGACTGACTGATATTAAAGTTCACACTGAGAGTCATGGAGCTAAGCAGGTTGAGAATGGGTAAATATGGCCTGACAGTCAAGGGGCTGGGCAGGTGGAGGTGATGAAATTCCACCTGAGCTATTTTCTTTTTTTTCTTTTTTTTTTTTTATTGTTTTTGCCATACATTGTCATGATATCACCATGGGTTTA
>ML660238.1:247822-267113 GCA_007570785.1 Antilocapra americana
GATGTTGAGCATCTTTTCATGTGTTTGTTAGCCATTTTTATATCTTCCTTGGAGAAATGTCTGTTAAGTTCTTTGACCCACTTTTTAATTGGGTTCTTTATTTTTCTAGAATGTAGCTGCAGGAGTTGTTTGTATATTTTTGAGATTAATTGTTTGTCTGTTGCTTCATTGGCTATCATTTTCTCCCATTCTGAAGCCTGTCTTTTCACCTTGCTTATAGTTTCCTTTGTTGTGCAAAAGCTTTTAATTTTAATTAGGTCCCATTTGTTTATTCGTGTTTTTATTTCCAATATACTGGGAGGTGGGTCATGGAGTATCCCGCTTTGGGTTATGGCAGAGAGTGTTTTGCCTATGTTATCCTCTAGGAGTTTTATAGTTTCTGGTCTTATGCTTAGATCTTTGATACATTTTGAGTTTATCTTTGTGTATGGTGTTAGAAAGTGATCTAGTTTCATTCTTTTGCAAGTGGCTGGCCAGTTTTCCCAGCACCACTTGTTAAAGAGGTTGTCTTTTCTCCATTGTATATTCTTGCCTCCTTTGTCAAAGATAAGGTGCCCATAGATGCGTGGATTTATCTCCGGGCTTTCTATTCTGTTCCATTGATCTATATTTCTGTCTTTGTGCCAGTACCATACTGTCTTAATGACTGTGGATTTGTAGTATAGCCTAAAGTCAGGTAGGTTGATTCCTCCAGTTCCATTCTTCTTTCTCAAGATTGCTTTGGCTATACGAGGTTTTTTGTATTTCCATACAAATTGCGAAATTATTTGTTCTAATTCTTTGAAAAAGACCTCTGGTAGCTTGATAGGAATTGCATTGAATCTATAGATTGCTTTAGGTAGTATACTCATTTTCACTATATTGATTCTTCCAATCCACGAACACGGCACAGTTCTCCATCTGTTTGTGTCCTCCTTGATTTCTTTCATCAGTTTTCTATAATTTTCTATATACAAGTCTTTTGATTCTTTAGGTAGAAATACTCCTAAGTATTTTATTCTTTTTGTTTCGATGGTGAATGGAATTGTTTCCTTAATTTCTCTTTCTGATTTCTCACTGTTAGTGTATAGGAATGCCAGGGATTTCTGTGTGTTGATTTTATATCCTGAAACTTTGCTATATTCACTGATTAGCTCTAGTAATTTTCTCATAGAGTCTTTAGGGTTTTCAATATAGAGGATCATGTCATCTGCAAACAGAGAGAGTTTTACTTCTTCTTTTCCAATCTGTATTCCTTTGATTTCTTTATCTGCTCTGATTGCTGTGGCCAAGACTTCCAAAACTATGTTGAATAGTAGTGGTGAGAGTGGGCACCCTTGTCTTGTCCCTGATTTCAGGGGGAATGCCTCCAGCTTTTCACCATTGAGGATAATGTTTGCTGTGGGTTTGTCATATATAGCTTTTATTATGTTGAGGTATATTCCTTCTATTCCTACTTTTTGGAGGGTTTTTATCATAATTGGATGTTGAATTTTGTCAAAGGCTTTCTCTGCATCTATTGAGATAATCATGTGATTTTTATTTTTCAATTTGTTAATGTGGTGTATTACATTGATCAATTTACGAATATTGAAGAATCCTTGCATCCCTGGGATAAAGCCTACTTGATCATGATGTATGATCTTTTTGATGTGTTGTTGGATTCTATTTGCTAGAATTTTGTTGAGGATTTTTGCATCTCTGAGCTATTTTAAAGCCTAAAAGATGATGCTATCAAAGTTCTGCACTCACATGTTGCAAATTTGGAAAACTCAGCAGTGGCCACAGGTGTTATCTGCAGGTGTAAAGCAGGAAGGAAGTCCACATACTCAGTATCTAATATCATTGTAGCAAGAGCCTAATGTGATATCAGTGTCATTTCTCCCAGTCTCTGGCTTCTCTGCCAGTCCTTGGATAGGTCCACTTAGGAACTACTCAGGTGTTTCCACTTGAGCAGAACTGGGATATGGACCCTGAGTTGAGCTAATGTTGCCCAGGCACTGAACTAATTGGTGACAGATGGTAAGGTGTTTTTCCAAGACTGGGAGAGCATCCCTTGTCTTCTCAATCCTTGCTGTCAAAAAGAGGAGGTGGGTAAACAAAGGAAGGATGTGGACCTCTTTCCAAACCCAAACAGTCAAGGCAAATTTTTGTCTAAAATGTAGGTGTGAATAAATTCTTTTGCCTTGGAATATTTATTTATTTATTTATTTTCTGATGGAATTGATCCTAAACTCTTGGCTCCCTAAAGTATTGTGACCTCATGACTTCTTCCCACCATTCAAGGAACTGGCAAAATTTTTCCATTATTTGCTGAGTCCCTGGGACCAGGGCCTTGTCCTGTCCTACTCTCTGGTCATAGTAAACACAGACTCCTCCATCAACAGAGTGGAGCTAAATTATTTTACTAGAGTAAGACAATACCTGGAGTCATGTATCTTGTATAAGCAGAGTGGCAAAAGGTAAATTTCTTTTATTATTCTGCCTGCTCAATACCTCATTAATTATGTGAATGGGCTTCTAATTTCATGCTTAGAATGGACTACACAATAATCTTCATCTCCCCATGATGACAAAAGGATCACAGATTGGGACCTCCTTATGATGGGCAGATGGGTTGGGAAAGAAAGGACTATAAAAAATGGCTATCCTGTAAGGTTAAAGTGAGCCTGGGGATGCTTAAGGGGACAAAATACCTTGCTTCCATCCAGTTTCTATCATTCAGTTCAGTTCAGTCGCTCGGTTGTGTCCACCTCTTTGCAACCCCATGTACTGCAGCACCCAGACCTCCCTATCCATCACCAACTCCCAGAGTCTACTCAAACTCACGTCCATTGAGTCAGTGATGCCATACAACCATCTCATCCTCTGTCGTCCCCTTCTCCTCCCGCCTTCAATCTTTCCCAGCATCAGGGTCTTTTCAATTGAGTCAGCTCTTCACATCAGGTGGCCAAAGTATTGGAGTTTCAGCTTCAGCATCAGTCTTTCCAATAAATATTCAGGACTGATCTCCTTTAGGATGGACTGGTTGGATCTCCCTGCAGCCCAAGAGACTCTCAGAAGTCTTCTACAGCACCACAGTACAAAAGCATCAGTTCTTTGGCACTCAACCTTCTCTATGGTCCATCTCTCACATCCATACATGACTACAGAAAAACCATACCTTTGACTAGACAGACCTTTGTTGGTAAAGTAATGTCTTCACTTTTTTAATATGCTGTCTATGTTGGTCATAGCTTGTCTTCCAAGGAGCAAGTGTCTTTTCATTTCATGGCTACATTCATCATCTGCAGTGATTTTGGAGCCCCCCAAAAATAAAGTCTCTCACTGTTTCCTTTGTTTCCCTGTCTATTTGCCATGAAGTGATGGGACCATATGCCATGATCTTCGTTTTCTGAATGTTGAGCTTTAAGCCAATTTTTTCACTTTCCTCCTTCACTTTCATCAAGAGGCTCTTTAGTTCTTCTTCACTTTCTGCCATAAGGGTGGTATCATCTGCATATCTGAGGTCATTGATATTTCTCCCAGCAATCTTGATTCCAGCTTGTGCTTCAACCAGCCTGGCATTTCTCATGATATATTCTGCATATAAGTTAAATAAGCACGGTGAGTATGTACTCCTTGATGTACTCCTTTCCCTATTTGGAACCAGTCTGTTGTTCCATGTTCAGGAAGTAGCAGTTCTAACTGTTACTTCCTGACCTGAATATAGATTTCTCAGGAGGCAGGTGAGGTGGTCTGGTATTCCTATGTCTTTAAGATTTTTCCACAATTTGTTGTGATCCACACAGTCAAAGACTTTGGCATAGTCAATAAAGCAGAAATAAATGTTTTTCTGGAACTCTCTTGCTTTTTCAATGATCCGGTGGATGTTGACAATTTGATCTCTGGTTCCACTGCCTTTTCTAAATCTAGCTTGAATATCTGGAAGTTCACCATTCATGTACTATTGAAGCCTGGGTTGGAGGATTTTGAGCATTACTTTACTAGCATGTGAGATGAGTGTAATTATGTAGTAGTTTGAGCAATCTTTGGCATTGCCTTTCTTTGGGATTAGAATGAAAACTGACCTTTTCCAGTCCTGTGGCTACTGCTGAGTTTTCCAAATTTGCTGGCATATTAAGTGCAGCACTTTCACAGCATCATGTTTTAGGATTTGAAATACCTCAACTGGAATTCCATCACCTCCACGAGCTTTGTTCATAGTGATGCTTCCTAAGGCCCATTTGACTTCGAATTCCAGGATGTCTGGCTTTAGGTGAGTGATCACATCACTGTGGTTATCTAGGTCATGAAGATGTTTTTTGTATAGTTCTTTTGCGTATTTTTGTCACCTCTTCCTAATATCTTCTGCTTCTGTTGATTACAAGTTGTGTGTGCTCATTCGTGTCTGACATTGCCACCCCATGGACTGTAGCCCATCAGGCTCCTGTATCCATGGAATTTTCCAGACAAGAATACTGGAGTGTATTGCCATTTCCTTCTCCAGGGGATCTTCCTGACCCAGGTATTGAATCTCTTGCATCTCTTGCATTTGCTGGCAGATTCTTTATCACTGAACCACCTGGGAAACCCTGCTTCTGTTAGATCCATACTATTTTTGTCCTTTATTGTGCTCATCTTTGCATGAAATGTTCCCTTGGTATCTCTAATTTTCTTGACATGATCTCTAGTCTTTCCCATTCTATTGTTTTCCCCTATTTCATTGCATTTATCACTGAGGAAGCCTTTCTTCTCTCTCCTTGCTATTCTTTGGAATTCTGCATTCAAATGGGTATATCTTTCCTGTTCTCCTTTGCCTTTAGCTTCTCTTCTTTTCTCACCTTATCAGAAAACTGGAGAAGGAAATGGCAACCCACTCCAATATTTTTGCCTAGAGAATCCCGTGGACAGAGGAGACTGGTGGGCTGCTCTCCATAGGGTCACACAGAGTCGGACACCACTGAAGTGACTTAGCATCCATTGGAGAAGGAAATGTCAATCCACTCCAATATTCTTGCCTGGAGAATCCCAGGGACAGAGGAGCCTGGTAGGCTGCCATCTATGGAGTCGCACAGAGTCAGCCACCACTGAAGTGACTTAGCAGCAGCAGCAGACAACCATTTTCCTTTTTGCATTTCTTTTTCTTGGGAGTGTTCTTGATCAGTGCCTCCTGTGCAATGTCATGAAGCTCTGTCCATAGTTCTTCAGTCACTCTGTCTATATAATCCCTTGAACCTGTCACTTCCACTGTATAATCATAAGGGATTTGATTTAAGTCATACCTGAGTGGTTTGGTGGTTTTCCCTACTTTCTTCAATTTAAGTCTGAATTTGGCAATAAGGAGTTCATGATTTGAGCCACAGTCAGCTCCCAGTCTTGTTTTTGCTGACTATATAGAGCTTCTCCATCTTTGGCTGCAAAGAATATAATCAGTTTGATTTTGGTGTTGACCATCTGGTGATGTCCATGTGTAGAGTCTTCTCTTGTGTTGTTGGAAGAGGGTGTTTGCTATGACCAGCACGTTCTCTTGGCATAACTCTGTTAGTCTTTGACCTGCTTTGTTTTGTATCCCAAAGCCAAATTTACCTGTTACTCCAGGTAGCTGTTGACTTCATGTTTTTGCATTCCAGTCCCCTGTAATGAAAAAGACATCTGTTTGGGGTGTTAGTTCTAGAAGATCTTGTAGATCTTCATAGAACTGTTCAGCTTCAGCTTCTTCAGCCATAGGGGTTGGGGCATAGACTTAGATTACTGTGACATTGAAAGGTTTGCCTTGGAAATGAACAGAGATCATTCTGTCATTTTTGAGATTGCATCCAAGTACTGCATTTCAGACTCTTTTTGACTCTGTGGGCTATTTCATTTCTTCTAAGAGATTCTTGCCCACAGTGGTAGATATAATGGTCCTCTGAGTTAAATTTACCCATTTCAGTCCATTTTAGTTCACCTTTTCCTAAAGTGTCTCCCTGGGACCAGTGGTAGAAAGCACAGAAAACTAAAGTCCCCTGGGAAAGATCAGAGGATGAGGGGTGGGATCAAGATTGTCACAGTGGGAAGTCTTGATCTCTCTGTTTGATTCTCCTAAGCTATAAATGTTGTCTTTAGAACTACCTGTTTGACTGTCTTTAATGTTAACTTTTAGCAGCCAAGCTGTTTATTTGTGTACTTACCTCCCCATCCCTTCCACATTATGATAGGACAGTCTGAATGCAGGTTTTTTTTTTATTGTTTTTGCCATACATTGTCATAATATCACCATGGGTTTACATATGCTTCCCCTCCGGGACCCCCCTCCCCCCCCCCCCCCCCCCCCCCCGGGAAATCTCGCTGCACCAGTCCCGAGCATAAATCCTGGGCTGGCGATTGATTAGACACATGACAATTAACATGTTTCAATGCCCTTCTCCCATATCATCCCACCCTTACCCTCATCCACAAAGTCCACGAGTCTATTCTATACATCTGCGTTCCTTTTGTTGTCTCCCATGTTGGGTTCTCGTTACTGTCTTTCTAAATTCCATATATATGCGTTAATATACTGTATTGTTGTTTTTGCTTCTGGCTTACTTCACTCTGGATAATGGGCTCCAGTTTCGTCCATCTGAGTAGAATTGCTTCAAATGAATTTTTTTTAATGCTGAGTAATATTCCGTTGTGTATATGTACCACAGCTTTCTTATCCATTCATCAGTTGATGGGCATCTAGGTTGTTTCCATGTCTTGGCTATTGTAAACAATGCAGCGATGAACATTGGGGTACACGTGGCTCTTTCAATTCTGGTTTCCTCGGTGTATATGCCCAGCAGTGGGATTGCTGGGTCATATGGCAGGTCTATTTGCAGCTTTTTAAGGAACCTCCACAATGCAGTTTTAATTTTTAACACCCTAAAGTGACTTATTCTCTGTCCACTCGAGTCCTTACAACCACTTTTTTTCTTTCTCCCTTGGAATAGCTAAGATCTTCAAAACAAATCTTTTGGAGATTGAGGTGCTGCATTTTTAAAAATGAGTTATGAAGGCTACTAAACATGCCTACAAGTTGTGACTATTTTTTATTGAAGTATATGGATGTACAATATCATACAAGTTGCAGGTGTACATCATAGTGATTCACAATTTTTAAAGGTCAAAGAAATGCCATAAATTTCTGTGTGCAAAAAATTGCACACAGCATTGTGTTGCATGTGTGCTAAGTTGCTTCAGTCGTGTCTGACTCTTTGCTGTTCTATGGAATGTAGCCCGCCAGGCTCCTCTGTCCATGGGGATTCTCCAGGCAAGAATATTGGAGTGGGTTGCCATGTCTTCCTCCAGGGGATTTTCCCAACCCAGCTATCTAACCTTGTCTCTTAAGTCTCCTACATTGGCAGACAGGTTCTTTACTACTAGTACCACCTGAGAAGCCCACAAACAGCATTGCTACATAGGTAAATTATATAGTTTATACCATATTTATAGTTATAAAATACTGGCTATATCTACTATGTTGTACAAATATTTTTGCAGCCTATTTTCTACATAGTAGTACCTCTTAGTCCCCTACCCTTATCTTGCCCCACCCCATTTCCTCTCCCCCACTGGTAACCACTAGTTTGTTCTCTATATCTGAGCCTGATTTTTTGTTGTTGTATTCCCTAGTCTGTTGTATATTTTAGATTCTACATATACAACATTTGTCTTTCTCCGATTTATTTCACCTAGCATAATTTTTGCTTTCTTAGAAAGTCGCTCAGTCATGTCTGACTCTTTGCAACCCCATGGACAGTCCATAGAATTCTCCAGGCCAGAACACTTGGAGTGGGTAGCCTTTCCCTTCTCCAGGGGATCTTCCCAACCCAGGGATCGAACCCAGGTCTCCCACGTTGCAGGCCGATTCTTTACCAGCTGAGCTCAAGACAAGCCCCTATTAATGCAAGGCGGACTTAATCACAGGAATCTTAGGAACACACCTACTCTCTGCAGTTTCTTCTCTGACCCACATGCCCCAGCTCACAGATGTCCTCACACAACCTCCTTTGAATGCTGTGTACTGGAACCGCATCCCAAAGTTCCGGTACCACGCAGATAAAAAGTGGATGAAGACATGCTTAAAGATTGAGGCATGTCATCTTAAGAAATAGTTTATGACCATTTTGTATATTGTATATCGAGATATGAAGTCCGCTTACACCCTTTCATTTACAAAATTCACTATCTCATCGACAGTAACCTGCTTTTATGGGTCAAATTGAAAACATCTGTAATTCTGTGTAAGTGCAGTTTTTAAAGTTCTTGCATATCCTTAGGTAAAATTTAAGCCATAAATACATAAATTATATAATTTACACCGTATCTAAATGATATGGCTGGTGGTTTTGTAATGAAGGCACCTGCAGAATGGAGGTAGCTGGAGAAGGGGCTGAGAGAGAGGTTTGTCTGCCAACCTCCTTTGCTATCCTGGCGCCCCCTGCTGTCTTGATGCAGACACTGTCGCTTTCTTTCCTTTCTCTAATTTTAACATTCAGGAAGAGTAACAATATTCTCCTTTTATTTAAACAGATGTTTTTATAACCAAATAATCCTAGTTTGCAACTTTGTTAATAATTAAAATCCATGAGAGAATTAGGGGGCTCTTTTATTAAAAATATGATGTGATATAAATATGTTACACATTTTGATAGCTGTTCTATTATTTGCCTAAAGACTAGCTAATCTGATCAAAAATGATTTAAACTGAATATGAATAAGAAAGGGGAAGCACCTAGATGAATAGAACTACTATTGAAAACAGCGGTTATGTCAAAGAAAGGGACCTCTGATGATTCACAAGAGAGCATAGTTAGGGCAGGAGCTGTATAGGAGACTCAAGACCTCAGATGCTTATGTTCTATTATATAGAAAATGCAGAATACATGAAGAGAACGTGAGTTATACAATGGAGTGGTAAATCTGATTATCACGGAGATTTTCAAGATACTGCTTAAAGTGAATCCCAGGGATGGAAATGTGATCTATGCAGAAGCAGCAGACTGTTCACAGCAAGGTTGAGTTCCTCTGTATGCCCTGAAATTTACTAGCCTAGAAATAGGGAATTTGGTGGGGCATATGGTAAGGACTGAAGAAAAGAAATTATAAAAATAATATCCTAAAAAAGTATAATATTGTAGTGGCCATATTGTGCAGGCCACCTGACCAGTTAGAGGAAATAAATAATAAAGTTCTAATGCAATATGTTTAAGTCAATGATGCTTTCGCTGAAACTGCAAGATAGCAAAACTCTGAAATGTTTTTTCCCAACTCATTTGGTGCCTAACTTGACCTGACATGAGGCTGTGTATAACCTTTTGTCGGTATAGAGCTGGTTTTAATAATGCTTAAACAAAATACACACACATCAGAGAAGAAATTGAAAAGTACAGATGAGTAGAAAATGAAAAACATATATGGCCCCATTATCAAGCTACAAAAACTACTAATGTTTTGGAGTGTCTCCTGCTAGACTTTTAGTTTGCTACCTACCTACCTGGTATAGGAAATGGCAACCTGCTCCAGTATTCTTGCCTGGGAAATTCCATGGACGGAGGAGCCTGGCAGGCTACAGTCCATGGGGCCACAAAGAGTCAGACACGACTTCATGATTGAGCACATAAGCACGTGCTTATCTACATGTCTTCCTACTTATCTGGCTACCACCCATCTTTAACACCTAGACATGTAAATCTTCCCATATAAATGTAACTATTTTCACAAAGGTCAGATTATACTATACGTATTAGTTTATAAACTGTTTTCTTTTTCACTAAGTAGATCACAAATAGCTTTTTTTGGAATTAACTTTATGTTTCCCACTGTGTTAAAATGACTACACTTGTAAGAATGCACCTTATTTGTGTAATCAATCCCAATTTAATGATATTTAAATTTTTTCAGATTTTTCACTATCAAAAGCAACCCTGTTTTAAGCATGCTAGTAACTAAGTCTAGGTAAGTAATTTAAATTATTTCCTTAGTGTAAACTTCCAAATGTCAAATTGTGAGTCAAACATATTTTGACAAGTATTTGATAAATTTGCCAAATAACACTTCAAAATCTTTGTATTAATATCAATATTCATGTCAGAGCTACACTTGTTCATCAGTTGCAACCATAGATTGGCTATAAATACAAAAGTTCAGCAAAAATTAAAATAAATTGATTCAGAGTCAATTGGCAATATGAACTTTACAATAAGAGTATTACTTTATTATTTGTAAATTGTGTCCTACACATCCTTTATATACCAGTAAAATTTATAATAAGTTTATGTATGTAATAAATATAATAAGTATATGTACATGCTAAGTCTCTTTAGTCATGTCTAACTCTTTCTGACCCTATGCACTGTAGCCTGTCAAGCTCCTTTGTTCATGGAATTCTCTAGCCAAAAATACTGGAGTGGATTTCCATGCCCTCCTCCAGGGAATCTTCCTGAACCAGGGATTGAACCCGTGTCTCTTAAGTCTTCTGCATTGGTAGGCAGATTCTTCACCACTAGTGCCACCTAGGAAGCCCCATATAATAATATTTTATATATATATATGTAAAAATTTATATATATATGTAAAAATTTCCCCAGAGACACAGTGTAAACATTAGGTAGTACACATTGGATTCATCTGCATCACATGTTGTGTGTAGCAGAGTTTCATTCATTTCTACTACTGGTGGTGTCCTACTGAGTGATTAAACCTACCCTACTGAATTATTAAGCCTCTCTGTGTTTATCCATTCTACTGTTGAAGGATGTTTGCATAGTTTCCAGTTTGAGATTTAACAATTAGTGCTCCTAAAACATTCTAGTGAATATGTTTTTGTATACATTGCATATTTATTTCTGTTAGATACTGTCTTAATTTCCTACAGCTGCTGTAGCAAATTATCCCAATCTTTTTTTTTTAATTTTTTATTTTTTATTTTATTTATTTTATTTACATTATTGTGTTGGTTTTGCCATACATCGACATGAATCCACCATGAGTATACATGTGTTTCCCTTCCAGAACCCCCTTCCCACCTCCCTCCCGATTCCATCCCTCTGGGTCATCCTGGTGCACCAGCCCCGAGCACCCTGTATCAAGCATATGATAATTTACATGTTTCAATGCCATTCTCCCATATCATCCCACCCTTGCTCTCTCCCCTAGAGGCCAAAAGACTGTTCTATATATCTGTGTCTCTCTTGCTGTCTCGCATACAGGGTTATCATTACCGTCTTTCTAAATTCCATATATATGCATTAGTATACTGTATTGTTGTTTTTCCTTCTGGCTTACTTCACTCTGTATAATAGGCTTCAGTTTCGTCCACCTCAGTAGAACTGATTCAAATGTATTTTTTTAATGGCTGAGTAATATTCCACTGTGTATATGTACCACAGCTTTCTTATCCATTCGTCTGTTGATGGACATCTAGGTTGCTTTCATATCCTGGCTATTGTAAACAGTGTGACGATGAACATTGGGGTACACGTGGCTCTTTCAATTCTGGTTTCCTCAGTGTGTATGCCCAGCAGTGGAATTGCTGGGTCATATGGCAATCTTAATGGCTTAAAATGATGCAAGTTTGTTATTTTACTGTTGGAGATCAGAAGTACAAAATGGTTCTTTTCGGGCTAAAATGAAGGCGTTGGCAGAAGTATATTCCTTTTGGAGTGTCTAGGGGACAATCTGTTATCTTGCTTCTTGTGACTTCTAATGACCACCCACATTCCTTGACCATAGCCCCTTTCAGCCAGCAATCCCATTACTCCAAACTGTGCTTCCATCATCACCTCTACTTCTCTGGATCTAATCCCCTGTTACTCTTTTATAGGAACACTATGGTTAGATTGGACCCACTTGGATAATCTAAGCTACGACCCCCCACCCCATCTCATGACTCTCAATTTAATCACACCTGCAATATATTCACAGGTTCCAGGGATTAGGATGTGGACATTTTTGAAGGTTTGGGTTATTTGTTTATTTATTACCAGGTAGATATGCAATTGACTCAGCATCAGTTACTGAAAAAAAAAATCCCTTCCTCCAATTCCTACATTGTTGTAGATGCATGTATTTTTAATTAACTGCTAGACATTGAATCATATCATCTGGTTCTATCACTTCATGGAAAATAGATAGGGAAACAATGGAAACAGTGACAGAGTTTATTTTCTTGAGCTCCAAAATCACTGCAGATGGTGACTGAATCCATGAAATTAAAAGATATTTGCTTCTTGGAAGAAAAACTATGACCAACCTAGACAGCATATTAAAAAGCAGAGACATTACTTTACCAACAAAGGTCCATATAGTCAAAGTTATGGTTTGACTATCCATACGTGACTTCCAGTAGTCATGTATGAACGTGAGAGTTGGACCATAAAAAAAACTGAGCACTGAAGATTTGATGCTTTTTAACTGTAGTGTTGGAGAAGACTCCTGAGAGTCCGTTGGACTGCAAGGAGATCAAACCAGTCAATCCTAAAGGAAATCAGTCCTGAATATTCATTGGAAGGACTGATGCTGAAGCTGAAACTCCAATACTTTGGCCACCTGATGCAAAGAACTGACTCACTAGAAAAGACTGTGATGCTGGGAAAGATTGAAAGTGGGAGGAGAAGGGGACAACAGAGGATGAGATGGTTGGATGACAACACCAACTCAATGGACATGAGTTTCAGCAAACTCTGAGAGTTGATGATGAACAGGGAAGCCTGGCATGCTGCAATCCATAGGGTTGCAGAGTTGGACAGGACTGAGCAACAGAACTGAACTGAGTCACTGAATATAAAAAAATTGAGAGAAAATTTGAGGTTTTGAATGATGTTATCTTTTCCCAGAGAAGATTAGATTTTATGCTGCAGACGAATTGGAGTAGATCTCATATTAAAACAATCATGGACTGAGTTGATTGGAAGCTGGGCTGCCTTAATCTGTTGAAGGCAGGTTTATTTCCAGATTTCCCTTCCTTCCATGATATCACCTTTGTAGTCCTAATTTCAGGGCATGGGGTTTAATTAGGGCCTCTCCTCTTTGGTCAGTCAGTCAGTTCAGTCCAGTCACTTAGCTGTCGAAGAATTTTCCACAGTTTTTTTGTGATCTACATAGTTAAAGGCTTTGGTGTAGTCAATAAAGCAGAAATAGATTTTTTTTTTCTGGAACTCTCTTGCTTTATCGATGATCCAACAGATGCTGGAAATTTGATCTCTGGTTCCTTTGCCTTTTCTAAATCCATCTTGAACATCTGGAAGTTCTCAGTTCATGTGCTATTGAAGCCTGGTTTGGAGAGTTTTGAGCTAGTGTGTGAGATGAGTGCAATTGTGCAGCAGTTTGAACATTCTCCAGCATTGCCTTTCTTTGTGATTGGAATGAAAAATGACCTTTTCCAGTCC
The DNA here is from genome assembly GCA_007570785.1 of Antilocapra americana. Taxonomy (NCBI): domain Eukaryota; kingdom Metazoa; phylum Chordata; class Mammalia; order Artiodactyla; family Antilocapridae; genus Antilocapra; species Antilocapra americana. The sequence continues at coordinate 261,175 of ML660238.1, forward strand.
TGTGTGGCCATTGCTGAGTTTTCCAAATTTGCTGGCATATTGAGTGCAGTACTTTCACAGCAACATCTTTAGGATTTGAAATAGCTCAACTGGAATTCCATCACCTCCACTAGCTTTGTTCATAGTGATGCTTCCTAAGGCCACTTGGCTTTGCCGGGATGTCTGACTCTAGGTGAGTGATCACACCATTGTGGTTATATGAGTCATGAAGATCTTTTTTCTATAGTTCTGTGTATTCTTGCCACCTCTTCTTTAAAAAAATTATTTATTTTTTTATTTACATTATTGTGTTGGTTTTGCCATACATTGACATGAATCTGCCATGGGTATATATGTGTTCCCCTTCCAGAACCCCCCTCCCACCTCCCTCCTGATTCCATCTCCCTGGGTCATCCTGGTGCACCAGCCCTGAGCACACTGTATCATGCATCAAACCTGGGCTGGCGATTCATTTCACATATGATAATTTACATGTTTCAATGCTGTTCTCCCATATCATCCCACACTTGCCCTCTCCCATAGAGTCCATCTTCTAGAGGTCCATACCATTTCTGTCCTTTATTGTGCCCATCTTTGCATGAAATATTCCCTTGTTTACTCTAATCTTCTTGAAGATATCTCTAGTCTTTGCCATTCTATTGTTTTCCTCTTTGATGAGTCCTAATAATTGTCTCTCTTGTCCCTGTGAAACTGATGAAAACTCTGCTCAGCTTCTTGGCTAAAAGTTGTTTTTTCTTTTAGTTTCTCAGCCTTTAGGTACAGCATTAGAACCAACACATGGCACCAGAGGCAAAGTAGTGCCCAACGTTGGCTGCCTCAAAGCAATACTGTGTCTTACTAGACAAGGTAGAGGTTCCAAATGGCCAGTGGTAATTGTAGTCTTAACTTATGGCAGATCCACTCTGTGGTCGTTCCTCCAGTGTTTGAATACTTAGCAACAAGGGCCATTACAATAGGAAATGCTAAGGCATCCCTAACCACTTCCAGTACCTGCTCTGTAGTCATGGAAATTCCCCTCATTACTTAGATAGTAAACAGAAGCAGTACCCCTGGTGGAACTGCCAAGCTTAGTACCACCATCAAAGACTTGGAAGGGGGTGATACCTATCATATCCTCACTTAACTAACCTATTTGGCCTGTAGTGAAGCCAGATGGATCCTAGATAATCACTGTGGACCATCCTAGGCTCAGTCAAGTGTGAAACTCCAATTACAGCTGCTGGCACCATTGTAGTATTTTTACTGGAGCAAATCAATATAACTCTTGGCACTTGACATACTGTTAAAAGACAGTATAAACTTTGCATTTTTTTCTTTCTTATTGTATACCTGTGTCTATTGTCAGTTACTAACCATTTTATTCTTTATCTCCTTCGCATTTCTTTTTTTTTATGTAAGTTTTTGGAAGTTAACTTTGTAATGTAGTCTTGAGGTAACAAACTATTCCATGGGGATTGGGACTGAATTTTAAGATTAATTAATAAAGCTGGCAATGAATACAATAACTGTTAGAACTATGTATCTCCTCATTTGGGGGAAGGGTGAGAATTTCTCTTGTATGAAGGATGGCTCTGTCTTGCTATGTATGTTAGGTAGAAATACTGAGAGTTGAATGTGTGTAGAAGGTGCCTGGGGAAGCTGAGTAGCACAGGGCTGGGCTTCCAGATATCTGTACCACCTCTCTGCTCACTAGGCACCTCCAATACCTGCTCTGCAGTCATGGACCAAGCTCCCTAAGGTTTCCTCTTCAACAGTGAACATAAAGTTAAACTTCATCAGTAGAGGGCACTGGAGGAAAGCCTCTCTTCTTGATTCTAGTTGCTATGTTTTGCCTTTTCTTGCTCCTGCTGCTCTGACTATCAGTGTGCCTCTGCAGAAACATGAGCAGTGCTCTGCCCCAGTGCACACCCAGAGTGTGAGCCCCACTCTGAAACCCCAGCTGGGGCCCAAGGACCATCTCTTTGGTCCTCCTGACACAGGCACTGCACTTCAGGCCTTCAGACTGCAATGGGCCTCCACTCCCTCTCAGTGCCCACCTTCAGCCTTGGTTCACTTGTACCCCAGAGGCCTATTTATTGCTTACTGGGTGACCAGAGAATCTCTCAGGCCAAGCAGCCCAGCAAAATTCTCTGCCATTCAAGAGGCTGCAACCAAACCTTCTCCAGTGAGGAGAACCCTTCCAAGTTGTCCTTCTTAGGGGACGCTTTCTCAACTCTAGGACACTCTTTCATTTTCTTGGCATCTTTACAGTTATTCTCCTATATACATTAAATAATTCTTTCTATTAAACTTCCTGCGATTGAGTTACTCTGTGGTTTCTGTCTCCTGATTGGACCCACACTGATAATGTTGGGGAGAGCGATCATGTGGGAGAGTGCCAGACATTAGCTGGACACTGGGTCTGTCCACCAGTTTATCCAAAGTGGAATAGAGCTAGCGTGCTCCAGGACGGATGTGATTGAACAGAACTGTAGTGGATAGATCTCATCATGTGGATAATTTAATTGAAAGTCTTGTGGAGGGCATTGGGAAATTTTACATACACATGTATAGACTCTTAAGAAAATGAAAATGTACTTGATCATTTGGAAATTTATATTGTGAGGCTGTGGAGAAAGTGAGAAAAACTGGATGTGGGTACAAAAATACCTAAGAAAATTAAAATGATATAATTATTAAATCCAAAACTAACAATTAATTATAAAAGAAAGGAAATACAATCACATGTGTTTCTTGCATATAAAGTTAACATTTATGAAGTAATAATTATAATGGTTTAATAAAAACTGTGATATGCCTGTGATTAAAAGGTTCAGTTCAGTTCAGTTCAGTTGCTCAGTCGTGCCCACCTCTGCGACCCCATGGACTGCAGCATGCCAGGCCTTCCTGTCCATTACCAACTCCCATAGTTTACTCAAACGAATCTCCATTGAGTCGCTGATACCATCCAACCATCTCATCCTCTGTCATCCCCTTCATAGAGATGGGAAACAAAGTGGAGATAGAGTGGTATTAGAAGCCAAATATTTCATCTAATGTAATTAAAAATTCAATAGATAATATTCAAAATCAATAAGAAAAATTTCAACCTAGCATAAAAAGTAGGAACATAAAAGCTAAGCATCAGAAAACACAAGTAAGATGGAATAATAATTATACACAGAGGGACCTAATATTTTTCTGTTACAATTTCACATTTAATTAACATTTTAACTATGTTCATGTATTATATAAAATAATTTCTAGTAAAATACTGATTTTAGTGGAAAGATAAGATTCTTAGGCTAAGAGATAGTGAAGAGGAGGCAATCCTAGAGGTTTGAAAGGTCCCTGAATGTAGTACTAACAATACTTGTGCAATTGATCTTGGAAGAAAAGGGATGGCCAGTAACGCCAAATAAGCTGAAGTTGAGCAGTCCTATGAAGACCTACAAGGCTTCATAGAACTAAAACCAAAAAAAATGTCCTTTTCATTATGGGGGACAGAAATGCAAAAGTAGGAAGTCAAGAAACACCTGGAGTAACAGGCAAATTTGGCCTTGGAGTACAGAATGAAGCAGGGTAAAGGCTAATAGAGTTCTGCCAAGAGAATGCACTGGTCATAGCAAACACTCTGTTCCCACAACACAAGAGAAGACTCTACACATGGACATCACAAGATGGTTGACACCAAAATCAGATTGATTATATTCTTTGCAGCCAAAGATGGAAAAGCTGTATACAGTCAGCACAAACAAGACAGGGAGCTGACTGTGGCTCAGATCATTAATTCCTTATTGCCAAATTCAGACTGAAATTGAAGAAAATGGGGAAAATCACTAGACCATTTCAGTTTGACCTAAATAAAATCCCTTATGACTATACAGTGGAAGTGAAAAATAGATTTGAAGAACTAGATGTGATAGACAGGATGCCTGATGAACTATGGATGGAGATTTGTGACATGGTATAGGAGTCAGGAATCAAGACCATCCCCAAGGAAAAGAAATGCAAAAAGGCAAAATGGTTGTCTGAGGAGGCTTTACAAATAGCTGTGTAAAGATGGGAAGCAAAATGCAAAGGAGAAAAGGAAAGATATATCCATTTGAATGCAGCATTCCAACGAACAGCAAGGAGGGATAAGAAAGCCTTCCTCAAGTTCTGGCCACAGCAATCAGAACCGAAAAAGAAATAAAAGGAATCCAGATTGGAAAAGAAGTAATACTCTCACTGTAGACAACATGATCCTCTACATAGAAAAGCCCTAAGACTCCACCAGAAAATTGCTAGAGCTAATCAGTGAACATAGTAAAGTTGCAGGATATAAAAGCAACATACAGGAATCCCTTGCATTCCTATACATGAACAATGAGAAAACAGAAAGAGAAATTAAGGAAACAATTCCATTCACCATCGAAACAAAAAGAATAAAATACTTAGGAGTATTTCTACCTAAAGAAACAAAAAACCTATATATATAAAAGTATAAAACATTGATGAAAGAAATCAAAGAGGACACAAATAGATGGAGAAATATACCGTGTTCATGGATCAGAAGAATCAGTACAGTGAAAATGAGTATACTACCCAAAGCAATCTATTGGGATTCAATGCAATCCCTATCAAGCTACCAGAGGTCTTTTTCAGAGAATTAGAACAAATAATTTCAAAATTTGTATGGAAATACAAAAAACCTTGAATAGCCAAAACAGTCTTGAGAAAGAAGAATGGAACTGGCGGAGTCAACCTCCCTGACTTCAGTCTATACTACAAAGCAACAGTCATCAAGACAGTATGGCACTGGCACAAAGACAGAAATATAGATCATTGGAACAAAATAGAAAGTCCAGAGATAAATCCACGCACCTATGGACACCTTATCTTTGACAAAGGAGGCAAGAATATACAATGGAGAAAAGACAATCTCTTTAACAAGTGGTGCTGGGAAAACTGGTAAACCACTTGTAAAAGAATGAAACTAGAACACTTTTTAACACCATACACAAAAATAAACTCAAAATGGATTAAAGATCTAATCATAAGACCAGAAACTATAAAACTCTTAGAAGAAAACATAGGCAAAACACTCTCCAACATGAACCATAGCAGGATCCTCTATGAACCACTTCCCAGAATACTGGAATTAAAAACACAAATAAACAAATGGGACCTAATTAAAATTAAAAGCTTCTGCACAACAAAGGAAACTAAAAGCAAGGTGAAAAGACAGCCTTCACAATGGGAGAAAATAATAGAAAATTAAGCAACGGACAAAGAATTAATCTCAAAAATATACAGGCAACTCCTGCAGCTCCATTCCAGAAAAATAAATGACCCAATCAAAAAGTGCGCCAAAGAACTAAACAGACATTTCTCCAAAGAAGACATACAAATGGCTAACAAACACATGAAAACATGTTCAACATCACTCATGATCAGGGAAATGCAAATCAAAACCACAGTGAGGTACCATTTCACACGAGTTAGAATGTCTACTATCCAAAAGTCTACAAGCAATAAATGCTGGAGAGGATGTGGAGAAAAGGGAACCCTATTACACTGTTGGTGGGAATGCAAGCCAGTACAGCCACTATGGAGAAAAGTGTGGAGATTCCTTAAAAAACTGGAAATAGAACTGCCATATGACTCAGCAATCCCATTGCTGGGCATACACACCGAGGAAATCAGAATTGAAAGAGACACATGTACCCCAGTGTTCATCACCACACTGTTTACAATAGCCAGGACATGGAAGCAACCTGAATGTCCATCAGCAGACAAATGGATAAGGAAGCTGTGGTACATATGCACAGTGGAATATTACTCAGCCATTTAAAAAATACATTTGAATCAGTTCTACTGAGGTGGATGAAACTGGAGCCTATTATACACAGTGAAGTAAGCCAGAAGGAAAAGCCACAATATAATATACTAATGCATATATATGGAATTTAGAAAGA
>ML660238.1:267123-311958 GCA_007570785.1 Antilocapra americana
TCTTTCTAAATTCCATATATATGCATTAGTATATTATATTGTGGCTTTTCCTTCTGGCTTACTTCACTGTGTATAATAGGCTCCAGTTTCATCCACCTCAGTAGAACTGATTCAAATGTATTTTTTAAATGTCTGAGTAATATTCCATTGTGCATATGTACCACAGCTTCCTTATCCATTCGTCTTCTGATGAACATTCAGGTTGCTTCCATGTCCTGGCTATTGTAAACAGTGTGGTGATGAACACTGGGGTACAAGTGTCTCTTTCAATTCTGATTTCCTCGGTGTGTATGCCCAGCAGTGGGATTGCTGGGTCATATGGCAGTTCTATTTCCAGTTTCTTAAGGAATCTCCACACTTTTCTCCATAGTGGCTGTACTGGCTTGCATTCCCACCAACAGTGTAACAGGGTTCCCTTTTCTCCACATCCTCTCCAGCATTTATTGCTTGTAGACTTTTGGATAGTAGACATTCTAACTCGTGTGAAATGGTACCTCACTGTGGTTTTGATTTGCATTTCCCTGATCATGAGTGATGTTGAACATGTTTTCATGTGTTTGTTAGCCATTTGTATGTCTTCTTTGGAGAAATGTCTGTTTAGTTCTTTGGCGCACTTTTTGATTGGGTCATTTATTTTTCTGGAATGGAGCTGCAGGAGTTGCCTGTATATTTTTGAGATTAATTCTTTGTCTGTTGCTTAATTTTCTATTATTTTCTCCCATTGTGAAGGCTGTCTTTTCACCTTGCTTTTAGTTTCCTTTGTTGTGCAGAAGCTTTTAATTTTAATTAGGTCCCATTTGTTTATTTATGCTTTTATTTCCAATATTCTGGGAGGTGGGTCATAGAGGATCCTGCTTTGGTTCATGTCGGAGAGTGTTTTGCCTAGGTTTTCCTCTATGAGTTTTATAATTTCTGGTCTTATGATTAGATCTTTAATCCATTTTGAGTTTATTTTTGTGTATGGTGTTAGAAAGTGTTCTATTTTTTTAATTGAAGGAAAATTGCTTTACAGAATTTTGTTATTTTCTGTCAAACCTCAACATGAATCAGCCATAAGTATACATATATCCCCTCCCTCTTGAACCTCCTTCCCATCTCCCACCCCATCTCAGCCCTCTAGGTTGATACAGAGCCCCTGTTGATATTCCTGAGATATATAGAAAATTCCTGTGGCTATTTATTTTACATATGATGATGTAAATTTCCATGTTACTCTCTCCATACATCTCACCCTCTCCCCACCTCTCCCCATGTCTATAAGTCTGTTCTCTATGTCTATTTCTCCATTTCTGCCCTGCAAATAAATTCTTTAGTACCGTCTTTCTAGATTCTGTATATATGCATGAGTATACAATATTTATCTTTCTCTCTTCACTCTGTATAATAGGCTCTAGGTACATCCGTCTCATTAGAACTGACTCAAATTCATTCCTTTTTATTGCTGAGTAATATTCCATTGTGTATATGTACCAAAATTTAAAGAAATTGTTCATCTATTGATGGACATCTAGGTTCTAGCTATTGTAAATAATGCTGCAATAAACAGTGGGATACATGTGTCTTTTTCAATTTTCATTTCGTCTGGGTATATGCCTAGAAGTGGGATTGTTGGGTCATATGGTGGTTTTATTTCTAGTTTTTAAAGGAATCTCCCTACCGTCTTCCATAGTGGTTGTATCAGTTTACATTCCCACCAACAGTGCAAAAGGATTCCCTTTTCTCAACACCCTCTTCAGTATTTATTGTTTGTAGACTTTTTGATGATGGCCATTCTGGCCAGTGTGTGTTGATATCTCATTGTGGTTTTGATTTGCATTTCTCTAATAATGAGCGATGTTAAACATCTTTTCAAATGTTTGTTAGCTATCTGTATGTTTTCTTGGGAGAAATGTCTGTTTAGGTCTTTATCCCACTTTTTGATTGGGTTGTTTGTTTTTCTGATATTGAATTGTATGAGCTGCTTGTATATTTTGCAAATTAATCCTTTTTCAGCTGTTTAATTTTTATTATTTTCTCCTATTTTGAAGGCTCTCTTTTCAGTTTGCTTATAGTTTTCTTTACTGTGCAAAAGATTTTAAGTTTAATTAGGTCCCACTTGTTTACTCTTGTTTTTATTTCCATTACTCTAGCAGGTGGGTCATAGAGGATCTTGCTTTGGTTTATGTCATCAAATGTTCTGCCTGTGTTTTCCTCTAAGAGTTTTATAGTTTCTGGTCAAACATTTAGGTCTTTAATCCATTTTGAGTTTCTCTTTGTATATGGTGTTAGGAAGTGTTCTAATTTCATTATTTTACATGTAGCTGCCTACCTTTCCCTGCATTTCTTATTAAAGAGGCCGTCTTTTCCCCATTGTACATTCTTGCCTCCTTTGTCAAAAATAAGGTACCCACAGTGCATGGATTTATTTCTGGGCTTTCTGTCTTGTTCCATTTGTCTATATTTCTGTTTTTGTCCCAGTACTGTACTGTCTTGATTATTGTAGCTTTGTGATATAATCTGAAGTCAGGAAGGTTGATTCCTCCAGCTCCATTCTTCTTTCTCAAGACTGCTTTGGCTATTTGGGGTCTTTCGTGTTTCTATATGAATTGTGGAATTTTTTGTTCTAGTTCTGTGAAAAATGCCATTGGTAATTTGATAGGGATTTCATTGAATGTGTAGACTCTATTTGGTAGTATAGTCATTTTCACAATATTGGTTCTTCCTACCCAGGAACATGGAGTATCTCTCCATCTGTTTGTCATTTTTGATTTCTTTCACCAGTGTCTTGTAATTTTCAGTATGCAGCTCTTTTGTTTCCTTAGGTAAGTTTATTCCTAGATATTTTATTCTTTCTGTTGCAGTGGTGAATGGGATTGATTCTCTAATTTCTCTTTCTAATTTTTCATTGTTAGTGTATAGGAATGCAAGTGATTTCTGTGTATTGGTTTTGTATCCTGGAAGTTTTGCTAAATTCACTGACTAGCTCTAGTAAATTTCGGATAGTATCTTTAGGGTTTTCTATGTACAGTATCATGTCGTCTGCAAACAGTGAGAACTTTACTTCTTTTCTGATCTGGATTACTTTTATTTATTTTCTTCTCTGATTTTTGTAGCTAGGGGTTTCAAAACTATGTTGAACAGTAGTGGCAAAAGTGGACACCCTTGTCTTGTTCCTGATCTTAGGGGGAATGCTTTCAGTTTCTCATCATTGAGAAAGATGTTTGCAGTAGACTTATCATACATGGCCTTTACTATGTTGAGGTAGGTTTCTTCTATGCTCATTTTTTGAAGAGTTTTAATCATAAATGGGTGCTGAATTTTGTTAAAGGCTTTTTCTTCATCTATTTAGATCATCATATGTTTTTTATCTTTCAGTTTTCTTGGATGGTGTATCACACTGATTGATTTGCATATATTGAAGAATCCTTGCATCCCTGGAATAAATCCAACTTGATCATGGTATATGAACTTTTTGATGTGTTACTGAATTCTGTTTGCTAAAAATTTGCTGAGGATTTTTGCATCTATGTTCATCAGTGATACTGGCCTATAGTTTTCTTTTTGTGTATTGTTTTTGTCTAGTTTTGGTATCAGGGTGATGGTAGCCTTGTAGATTGAGTTTGGAAGTGGTCCTTCCTCTGAAATTTTTTGAAAGACTTTTAGAAGGATAGGCATTAGCTCTTCTCTAATGTTTGATAGAATTCACCTGTGAAGCCATCTGGTCCTGGACTTTTGTTTTTTGGGGGAAATTTTTGATCACAACTTCAATTTCAGTACTTGTAATTAGGTTGTTCATAATTTCTATTTCTTCCTGGTTCAATCTTGGAAGATTGAACTTTTAAGTATCTGTCCATTTCTTCCAGGTTATCCATTTTATTGCATATAGTTGTTCATAATAATTTCTTTTTTTTTAGATTTTTTTTATTAGTTTTGCCATACAATGACATGATATCACCATGGGTTTACATATGCTCCCCCTCCAGAACCCCGCTCCCTCCTCCCTCCCCCCGGGAAATCTCAATGCACCAGCCCCGAGCATCAATCCTGGGCTGGTAATTGATTACACATATGATAATTAACATGTTTCAATGCCATTCTCCCATATCATCCCACCCTTGCCCTCATCCACAGAGTCCACGAGTCTGTTCTATACATCTGCATTCCTTTTGCTGTCTCTCATGCTGGGTTCTTGTTACCGTCTTTCTAAATTCCATATGTATGCGTTAGTATACTGTATTGTTGTTTTTCTTTCTGGCTTACTTCACTCTGGATAATGGGCTCCAGTTCCGTCCACCTGAGTAGAACTGATTCGAATGATTTTTTTTTTTAATGCTGAGTAATATTCCATTGTGTATATGTACCACAGCTTTCTTATCCATTCATCAGTTGATGGGCATCTAGGTTGCTTCCATGTCCTAGCTATTGTAAACAAAGCAGCGATGAACATTGGGGTACACGTGGCTCTTTCAATTCTGGTTTCCTCGGTGTATATGCCCAGCAGTGGGATTGCCGGGTCATATGGCAGGTCTATTTGCAGCTTTTTAAGGAACCTCCACACCGTTTTCCATAGTGGCTGTACTAGTTTCCAATCCCACCAACAGTGTAAGAGAGTTCCCTTTTCTCCACATCCTCTCCAGCATTTATTGCTTGTAGATTTTTTTATTGCAGCCATTCTGACTGGTGTAAAGTGATATCTCACTGTGGTTTTGATTTGCATTTCTCTGATAATGAGTGATGTTGAGCATACTTTCATGTGTTTGTTAGCCATTTTTATGTCTTCTTTGGAGAAATGTCTGTTAAGTTCTTTGGCCCACTTTTTGATTGGGTCATTTATTTTTCTAGAATGGAGCTGCAGGAGTTGCTTGTATATTTTTGAGATTAATTGTTTGTCTGTTGCTTCATTGGCTATTATTTTCTCCCATTCTGAAGGCTGTCTTTTCATCTTGCTTATAGTTTCCTTTGTTGTGCAAAAGCTTTTAATTTTAATTAGGTCCCATTTGTTTATTCGTGCTTTTATTTCCAATATTCTGGGAGGTGGGTCATGTAGGATCCTGCTTTGGTTTATGTCAGAGAGTGTTTTGCCTATGTTATCCTCTAGGAGTTTTACAGTTTCTGGTCTTATGCTTAGATCTTTGATCCATTTTGTGTTTATCTTTGTGTATGGTGTTAGAAAGTGTTCTAGTTTCATTCTTTTACAAGTGGCTGTCCAGTTTTCCCAGCACCACTTGTTAAAGAGGTTGCTTTTTTCCATTGTATATTCTTGCCTCCTTTGTCAAAGATAAGGTGTCCATAGATGCGTGGATTTATCTCTGGGCTTTCTATTTTCTTCCATTGATCTATATTTCTGTCTTTGTGCCAGTACTATACTGTCTTAATGACTGTGGATTTGTAATATAGCCTTAAGTCAGGTAGGTTGATTCCTCCAGTTCCATTCTTCTTTCTCAAGATTGCTTTGGCTATACAAGGTTTTTTGTATTTCCATACAAATTGAAAAATTATTTGTTCTAATTCTCTGAAAAAGACCTCTGATAGCTTGATAGGAATTGCATTGAATCTATAGATTGCTTTGGGTAGTATACTCATTTTCACTATATTGATTCTTCCAATCCACGAACACGGCACATTTCTCCATCTGTTTGTGTCCTCTTTGATTTCTTTCATCAGTGTTTTATAGTTTTCTATATACAAGTCTTTTGTTTCTTTAGGTAGAAATACTCCTAAGTATTTTATTCTTTTTGTTTCGATGGTGAATGGAATTGTTTCCTTAATTTCTCTTTCTGTTTTCTCATTTTTAGTGTATAGGAATGCCCGGGACATAATAATTTCTTATAATCCTTTGTATTTCTGCATTGTCTATTATAACCTCTCCTTTTTCATTTCTAATTTTGTTGACTTGATTCTTCTCTCTTTTTGTGATGAGTCTGGATAAAGTTTTGTAATTTTTTTATCTTCTCAAAGAACCAGCTTTTAGTTTTATTAATCTTTACTATCATTTCTTTCATTTATTTTTCACTTATTTCTATTCTGAACTTCATGATTTCTTTCCTTCTGCTAATTTTGAGGGGGTTTGTTCTTCTTTTTCTAGTTGTTTTATGTGTAAAGTTAGGCTGTCTAGTTGATATTTTTCTTGTTTATTGAGTTAGGATTGTATTGCTATAAAGTTCCCTGTTAGAACTGGTTTTGCTGCATCCCATAGGTTTTGCATTGTTGTGTTCTCATTGTCATTTGTTTCTAGGAATTGTTTGATTTCCTCAGTAACCTGTTCATTATTTAGGAACACGTTGCTTATTCTCCATGCATTTATGTCTTTTACAGCTTTTTTTTTGTAATTCATATCTAGTCGCATAGCATTGTGGTTGGAAAAGATGCTTGACGTGATTTCAGTTTCCTTAAATTTGCTGAGGTTTGATTTGTGACACAAGATGTGGTCTATTCTGGAGAATGTTCCATGTGCCCTTGAGAAGGAGGTGTATCCTTCTGCGTTTGGATGGAATGTCCTGAAGCTATCAATGAGATTCATCTCTTCTAATGTATCATCTAAGACTTGTGTTTCCTTATTAGTTTTCTGTTTTGATGATCTGTCCATTGGTGTGAGTGGAGTGTTAAAGTCTCCTACTATTATTGTGTTACTGTCAGTTTCTCCTTTTAAGTCTGTTACTTTTTGTCTTATTGAAGTGATCCTATATTGGGTACATAGATACTTACAATTGTTACATCTTCCTCTTGGATTGATCCCTGGATCATTATGTAGTGTTCTTCCTTATCTCTTATAATATTCTTTATTTTAAGGTCTACTTTGTCTGATATGATTGCTACTCCAGCTTTTTTTTGCTTTCCATTTGCATGGAATATATTTTTCCATCCTCTCACTTTCAGTGTATATGTGTCTTTAGGTCTGAAATGGGTTTCTTGTTGGCAGCATATATATGGGTCTTGTTTTTGTATCCATTCAGCCAGTCTGTGTCTTGTGGTTGGAGCATCAAATCCGTTTACATATAAAGAACTGATATATATGTTCCTATTTCCAATTTATTAATTGTTTAGTGTTTGTTTTTGTAGATCTTCTTTCTTCTCTGTGTTTCCTAACTATATAAGTCCCTTTAACATTTGTTGTAAAGCTGGTTTGGAGGTACTGAATTCTCTTAACTTTTGCTTTTCTGAAAAACTTTTGATTTCTCATCACTTTTGAATGAGATCCTTGCTGGGTAGAGTAATCTTGGTTGTATATTTTTCCCTTCAGTACTTAAAATATATCCTGCCATTCCTTTCTGGCCTACAGAGTTTCTTCTGAAAGATCAGCTGTTAAATCTATGTTTAACATGCTGTATGTTACTTGTTGATTTTCCCTTGTTATATTTAATATTCTTTCTTGGTGTTTAATCTTTGTTAGTTTGGTTAGGACGTGTCTTGGTGCATTTCTCCTTGGGTTTGTCCTGTATAGGACTCTGCACCTCTTAGACTTGATTGATTCTCTCCTTTTCCATGTTGGGTAACTTTTCACTATAATCTCTTCAAAAATTTTCTCATACCCTTTCTTTTTCTCTTCTTCTTCTGCAACCCCTATAATTCAAATGTTAGTGTATTTAATATTGTCCCAGGTGTCTCTGAGACTATCCTCAGCTCTTTTCATTGTTTACTTTATTCTGCTCTTCAGCTGTATTTCCACCATTTTATCTTTCAGCTCACTGATCCATTATTCTGCTTCAGATATTCTCTTATTGATCCCTTCTAGAGTATTTCTAATTTCAGTAATTATATTGTTTGTCTCTGTATGTTTATTCTTTAATTCTTCTAGGTCTTTGTCAATTGATTCTTGCATTTTCCCCAATCTGTTTTCAAGGTTTTTATCATCTTTACTATCATTATTCTGAATTCTTTTCTCAGGTAGTTTGCCTGTTTTCATTTATTTGGATTTTTTGTTTCTTGCTTGTCCCTTAATTTGTGCAGTATTTCTCTGCCTTTTCGTTAATTTTTAATTGTGTTTGAGATCTCTTTTTCCCAGGCTTCAAGGCTGAATTCTTTCTTCCTTTTGATTTCTGTCCTCCTAAGGTTGGTCCAGTGGTTTGTGTAATCTTCTTATAGGGTGAGATTTATGCTGATATATATATTTTTTTCCTCTGATGGGCAGAGTTGAGAGGTGCTAATCCTGTCTGCTGATGAGTTGGTTTGTACTTTTGTCTTGTTTGTTGTTTGGATGAGGCGTCCTTCACAGGGTGCTACTGGTGGTTGGTATTGCTTGGTCTTGTACTCAGTTGGTTTCTTTTGTGAGAATTCTCACTATTTGATACTCCCCAGGGTTAGTTCTCTGGTAGTCTAGGGTCTTGGAGTCAGTGCTCCCACTCCAAAGGTGCAGGGCTTGATCTCTGGTCAGGAACAAAGATTCTACAAGTGGTTTGTTATGGCATTAACTGAGGTTAAAACAAATACCCAAAAATAAGGAACCAAAGATGAATGCCAGACAAATAGCAGTTACAAAATCAGGCAAATAATAATTAAAATAATGGAATATACACATATAAATATACACCATAAGCAAAGTCAAAACAGTCCAACAAAAATATAGTACAATAGATTGACTCAGTGAACAAAGGAAACCAAAAATGACATCTACCAGTTAAAAACAAAACTAACTAAGGCACAAACTGTAAAACAAAACTAAAGCAAAGTGACAAGTGGTGAATAAAGCAATGAAAACAAAACTAACAAATATGATGAGATGACAGGAAAGAAAGAAAGAATAGATATGCAAAGTTAAATAGAGGTAGATAAAGAAGATTTATATATGTTAAAGATTAACTAAAAAGGGAAAAGAACAGTAGGAAAAGCAAGCAAAGGAATAACTGCAGAAAAACTATGTTTTAAAAATTAAAATTTAAAAAAAAAGGAAAAATGGAAAGAAAAACAGAAAACTCCACTGAACTGCAAAAGACCAACATAGAGGCAGAGGTTTATAACAATAAAAAGTGTGATAAAGAAAAAACTCAAAAGCTTAATTAGATTCCTTAGTGCTAATAAAATCAACAACTACAACAGAAGAAACAAAACAAAACAATCCAAAAGAAACTGCAGAACTAGTCAAAATATAAGAATAGTAAATATTTCTCTTGGGTCACTGCTGTCAGCATCCTTTCCTTTGCTGGGAGCCACAGTCCACTTTGTCCCCCTAGGGTGACTTCCAACACTGCTCTGGTCTCTGGACCTGCTTGGGACGGGGGGTGGGGGGTGCAGTTTAGACTCTAATCTGGTCCTACTCCTGTGTGTTCTTGCCTCCACTGTCCACAGCTATCAGAACCAATGCATTTATTTTTGTAGGAGCTCTCAATGTCCTTTTATATATTCCATAAACACAGAGTCTGCCTAGTTGATCATGTGGATTTAATCTACAGCTTGTACAGCTGGTGAGAAGATTTTGGGTCTTCTTCCTTAGCCACACTGTGCCTGGGTTTCAATTGTGGTTTTATTTCCACCTCTGCCTGTGAGTCATCCACTGGGGTTTGCGCCTGAGGCTGCCCTGGAGGACTTGGGTCTGCCCCAGTGAGGGCCAGGTGTGGAGGTGGTAGAGCTGCTTGAGTTTCAGGGGTCTGGCAGACCAGGTACTCAGGGGAGTTGGTGGCTAGGGCAGCAGGAAATATAGTGCTCTAGAAGGGTATGGAAACCAGTATTGGGCAATACACTTAGGTATTCTTGCTTGGAAATCCCCACTGACAGAGAAGCCTGTCAGGCCACAGGCCCCAGGGTTGCAAAGAGTTGGACACAACTGAAGCAACTCCATGTACATAGATGCAATACATTTCTTGCCTGTGGCAACTCTGCCCCACTGACAGTTGAGCATGAAGTGGAGTGGCTGCTTAGATTGTGGGGACCCTGAAAGTACCAAGGCTGCAGGGACACAGATTGCCTCAACCACAGAAGTTATGGCCCTATCATAGTCTTTTTTCAAGCCTCTGGTAGCTAGTGGTCAGAAGGACTCTTTGGCTAGTCTTTCTCAGTTGCTCTGCCTATTCAGGTAGTTAGAGGGATCCCTTGCCTGGCATGGGGAAGGGGGATTCTTCTCTGTTGTTTGGCACATCAGGCATATAGAGAGGCCTCCCCTGGCTGTGGTCCTACTCTGTAGATCCATGCATCAGACAAAGGGGCACCCTGAGTGGGGTCCTACTCTGTAGTCCAGTGTATCAGGCACTTGATGGGCCAGCCTCTCTAATGTTCAGCTGCCGGTGCTGGCGTGTGGGGAGAGAGGCCATGGTGATGGCTGAACCCCCTATGCATGACTCGGCAGTATCGCCTTGCTTCCATGGCTGCCTGGCTTTCCTCCACAGGCATTTCCCACCACAGTCTCCTCTCTCACTTCCCTTGGTCTGTCTCTCCACAGTCAACAGCAGCCCTCGCCCTGGGATTGCGCCACAATCCCCAAACTCCAGCTCCCAGCTGCTGTACCTTCTAGGGGAACTGTATCCCTATCAGGGGCACATATGGCTGTGGCGAGGACTGATTCTCATTCCATTTAGGCTGCCATAGATCAGCTGTTTCACTCAGCCTTAAATGTTTCTCCTCTGACCCAGACAACTGCCCCAAAGTGGGGATGATACCCCTACTTCATTCAGTTCCCCCACCTGCTGAGGGCAGGTTCAGTCCTACTGACACTCCTATTTTTCCCCTTAGTTCCTTGGTCCTACTGAGTTTTGCATGGTTCTACATATTCTTTTCCAGTGGTCAGGTACTCCTGTCCACTCTCAGTGGTGTTTTGCAAGCACTTTTGTGTCTGAAGGTATATTCCTGATGTATCTGTGGAGAGAGATGTACTCCATGTCTGCCTACTCCTCCACCATCTTGTTATCCCCCTCTTCTGTGTATTCTTGTCACCTCTCCTTAATATCTTCTGCTTCTGTTAGGTCCATCCATTTCTGTCCTTTATTGTGCCCATTTTTGCATGAAATGTTCCCTTGGTATCTCTAATTTTCTTGAAGAGATCTCTATTCTTTCCCATTCTATCATTTTCCTTTATTTCTTTGTATTGATCATTTGAGAAGGCTTTCTTCTCTCTCCTTGCTATTCTTTGGAACTCTGCATTCAGATGGGTATATCTTTCCCTTTTCCTTTACCTTTAGCTTCTCTTCTTTTCTCAGCTATTTGTAAGGCCTCCTCAGACAACTGTTTTGCCTCTTTGCATTTCTTCTTCTTGAGGATGGTTTTAATCACTGACTCCTGTACAGTGTCACGAACCTCTAACCATAGTTCTTCAGACACTATGTCAGTCGGACCTAATCCCTTGAATCTATTTGTCACTTCCATCATATAATCATAAGGGATTTGATTTAGGTCATACTTTAATGCCCTGTGGTTTTCCCTACTTTCTTCAATTGAAATCTGAATTTTGCAATTAAGAGTTCATGACCTAAGTCACAGTTGGCTCCCAGTCTTGTTTTTGCTGACTATATAGAGCTTTTCCTTCTTTGACTGCAAAGAATATAATCAATCTGATTTCGATGTCAACAATCTGGTGATGTCCAAGTGTAGAGTCTTCTCTTGTGTGGTTGGAAGAAGGTGTTTGCTATGACCAGTGTGTTCTCTTGGCAAAACTCGGTTAGCCTTTGCCCTACTTCCTTTTGTATACTCCAAGCCCAAACTTGCCTGTAACTCCAGGTATCTCTTGACTTCCTTCTTTTGAACTCCAGTCCCCTATGATGAAAAGGACACCTTTCTGGTGTTAGTTCTAGAACGTCTTTTATGTCTTCATAGAACCATTCAACTTCAGCTTCTTCAGCATTAGTGGTTGGGGCATAGACTTGGATTACTGTGATACTGAAAGGTTTGACTTAGAAAGAAACAGAGATCATTCTGTCATTTTTGAGATGGCACCCAAGTACTGCATTTCAGACTCTTCTGTCATCTATGAGGGCTACTCCATTTCTTCTAAGGGATTCTTGCCAACAGTAGTATATATAAAAGGTCATCTGAAATAAATGTGCCCATTCCAGTCCATTTCAATTCACTGATTCCTAAAGTGTGGATATTTACTCTTGTCATCTCCTGTTTGACCACTTCCAATTTACCTTGATTCATGGACCTACCATTCCAGTTTCCTATGCAATGTTGTTCTTAACAGCATTGGACTTTACTTTCACTACCAGACACATCCACAATTGGGCATGGTTTCCACTTTGGCTTAGCCTCTTCATTCTTGCTGGAGCTGTTTCTCTGGTTTTCTCTAGTAGCATGTTGGGCACCTACAGACCTGGGGAGCTCATCTTTCGGTGTCATTTCTCTTTACCTTTTCATAGTATTCATGAGATTCTCAGGGCAAGAATGCTGAAGGGATTTGTCATTCCCTTCTGCAGTGGACCATGTTTTCTCAGAACTTTCCCCCATAACCTGCCTGTCTTGGGTGGCCCTAAATAGCATGGCTCATAGTTTCATTGCATTAGACAAGGTTGTGATCCAAGTGATCATTTTGCTTCCTTTTCTGTGATTGTGGTTTTCATTCTATCTGCCCTCTGGTAGATGATGTTAAGAGGCTTGTGGAAGCTTCCTGGTGGGAGGGACTGGCTGTGGGTAAAACTGGGTCTTGCTCTCTCATGGGCAAGGCCATGCTCAGTAAATCTTTAATCCAATTTTCTGCTGATGGTAGGGCTGTTTCCCTCCCCATAGTTTGCCCTAGGCCAAACCATGAGATAATGGTGGTAATGGTGACCTCCTTCAAAAGGAGGCTCTCAGGACTGCTTTAATCAGTGCTCCTGACTCCATGACAGGACACTTGACCCACACCTCTGCAAGAGACTCCCAGACATTCACAGGCAAGTCTGGCTCAGTCTCTTGTGGGGTCACTGCTCCTTTCTCCTGGGTCCTAATGTGAACAAGCTTTAGACGTGCCCTCCAAGAGGCTGTTTCTCTAGGGGTTCTCAGTATTTTTGTGTTTTCCCTGGGTTGGGAAATCTGTTATGAGCCTTAGAACTTTTGCAACAGTGTGAGAACTTCTTTGATATAATTGTTCTCCAGTTTGTGGGTTGTCTGTTTGGTGGCTCTAAACGCGATCTCCTCCAAGAAGACTTATGCCACATGCTGCGCCTCCCAAGTCTGCTGCAGCCAGAGCCCCTGTCCCTACAGGTCACTGCTGACCTGTGCCTCCACAGGAGACACTCAAATACTGAAAGGCAGGTCTGGCTCAGTCTCCTGTCAGGGGAGTCACAGCATTTTTCCCTCGGTCCTGGTGTGCACAAGGCTTTGTTTGCACCCTCCGAGGTCTCTGGTGGGTCTGAGATGTTAAACACAATTGCCCCCCTCCTACCATCTTGTTGGGGCTTCTCCTTTGCTCTTGGATGTGGGGTATCTTTTTTTGGTGGGATCCAACATCCTCCTGTTGATGGTTGTTCAGCAGCTGGTTGTGACTTTTGTGTTCTCGCAGGAGAAGACGAGCGCGTGTCCTTCTACTCCACCATCTTGATAGCTTAAGACAGTTTATTTAGCCATTTCCCCTAGGATTTACAGTTATTAGACTTGCAGTGTTTGTTTTCTTTCTTTCTTTTTTGAGTTTTTTCTACTGTGAATGAATACTGCAAAGATCATCCTTATACAAATCTCCTTGTGCACTTATGTGATTGTTCATTTCTATAAGGTAGAAATAATTTCATTTCTAGCCTTAGAAGGACAGTTTGAGTTCAGCTACATACCAAAGATCGTTTTAAAAATTGCCTCAAAATTGAAGGGATAGAAAAGCTTACCCTTTAATCTTATCAAAGGACAGCATCAACCCCCCAAATACTACTTTAATATTCTTTCTCACTCTTGTAGCTTGTATATTTAAGAAATATTTCTGGAATTTAAAACAGTAGCCATTTTATATTTATATGAAAACATGTACAAGACTTTCATCATAATGCAAAGAGCTGCTCTGTAAAAATATTGTCTTTTCTTTAACTAAATGAACATTTAATGAATGTGTGAGAGGACTGAAAAGTTCAGTCTCTTCAGTCATCCACTCCTTCAGTTAGTTTGCACTTAGGATCCTCAATGGGAAATTGATCTGAGGAAAGATTGCACATCAGACATTGATTCAGCTAAGGCCAAAGCATTTTAAGGTGCCACCCATTAATTTGCTGACTGCAAATAGAGATTTTTGCCCAAGGCTAGAACTCACAGTTTGTTCCAGTTGACCTGAAATAGAGTTCTGCAAATGACTGGGAAAAGGGAGTCTCTTCTTGGTCCACTCTTTCTCATCACACAAACATACACACACACAAATACACACACCTTGACACAGCCTTAATTTCCTTTCAGCCTACAGTTATTTTTCATTTTAGCATTGATGCTCTTCATATTTGGAGAAGGAAATGCAACCCACTTTAGTATTTTTGCCTGGAAAATCTCACAGACAGAGGCGCCTGGTGGGCTATAGTCCCTGGGGTCACAAAGCATCAGCCATGACTTAGCTCCTCAGCACACATTCACTGTTCATATGAAACAGCTTGACTTATCTACAAAGGGCCTCAAATGACAGATGGAAACAAAGATAGATGACACATTCAGGAAGATTCATATTTTCTAAAAATGGGGAAATTATGGGTTTAAATTATAGCCACACTGTGGCAGGAACCTGTCCACACCCTCACCTGCCAGCAACCCCATTTCTAGCCACATCTCTCAGGGACTGAGTCTGCATCTTAAGTGCATGCAATTAATTTATCATTGTTCATTTGATGAAAGGTTGAACATTCACATTTAAAATCACCATATCCTAGACAAACTTTAGTTAAATAAGAAACCTTTGTTCATTTTTAGAATTTTAATAATTTGAAACGTGTGAGTTGATTTTTAATAGGAATCCAAAAATAACTACTCTTGTTCTAAACAGAGCAGGTGTTCACAGGTCCTTGTTCCTGAGGATGGCTGCAGTTATATTCCTAGTGTACAGTGGGAGGTGGTGGAAAATTCCTTGGGCTCAAAGAGAAGCACAAGGGATCTTGAGAGAAGGAGAAGAAACATGCTTCTCCCCTGTGTTCTCTACACAGTGCAGGCCACCACTATCCATACAGCTACCTAAGCCAGGCATCCAGAAATCAGAAGATCTGCTGATTTTTCTGCTTGTACCACACATAATGACTCACTGAGTTGGTTGATTCTACCATCAAATACTGCTCGAAGTCAATCCTCTTTTCTGTCACTGATCTGCTACTCCACATTAGCTCTTTTCCTTTCTTTAAGACAAGAGTAGTAAACATTCTTGACCACTATCAAGCAGTGTCCTTGGTACTCTGTGCTATGTTTTAAGTAGCTCCAGTCATGTCTGGCTTTTTGTGACCCTATGGACTGTAGCCCACCAGGCTCTTCTGTCCATTATTGTCTCCAAGCAAGAATACTGGAGTGTATTGCCATGCCTTCCTCCAGGGTATCTTCCCAGCCCAGAGATTCTATTTTAATATTCTTTCTCACTTTTATAGCTTGCATGTTTAATATGCATTTCAGAAATAAAAACAGTGAACACTTTATATTTGTGTGAAACCATGTACAATACTTTTAGCATAGTGCAAGTGTTAGTCACTCAGTCGTGCCTGACTCTTTGCAACCTCATGGACTGCAGCCCACCAGGCTCCTCTGTCAATGGGACTTCCCAGGCAAGGATACTGAAGTGAGTTGCCATTTCCTTCTCCAGGGGATCTTCCTGACCCAGGGATTGAACCCAGGTCTTTTGCACTGGAGGCAGATTCTTTACCATCTGAGCTACAAGGGAAGCCAGCATAATGCAAAGAGCTGCTCAAACCCAGGGATCAAACCTGCATTTCTTATGTCTCCTGCACTGGCAGGTGAGGTGTTTACCACTAACACCACCTGGAAAGCCTACAGGATACAAATAAGACATGGCTTTATGTCTTCAAAGTTCTATTCCAGAGGGAGAGACAAGCACTTGGGAAGGATACTCAAGTACTTAATATACACCAGGCACTGTGTATGTGCTGGGGCAGGAACAGGGAGCAGATGGGGGACAAATCAACCATTTCTCTCCTGTTTTGGTTGTAAATAACAATAAACTCTCCTCCCTAAAGCAAGCAAACACACAAACCTACCAAAAAAAAAACCCACTACAAGTAGCTTGGGCTCATAGTTTCTAGGGACAAGCTCAGCAAGCAAGTCAGAAGGTCAAAAACATATCTGAGCCTCAAAAATGTAAATATCCCCAAGATGATGTTCTGTCTCCTGACTCTACATGTTGTCCTCATGTCCTCTTCATGGCAGTGAAATTCTCTAGCATTTTATCCTTACATTTCCCTCCACCATGAATCATCTTTCTGTGGCCCAGTTTGGATCCTGGTAAGGCATCCAGATAGCCCAGCTAGCTTTGTGTGCCCCTTCTGTATGAGTGACCCCTGACCCAGGGGAGGGACATGGGGGTGTGCAGGTCCCAGGCAGCCACAGAAAGCCTGGCAGGGCTCCAAGCAGAAGAGGAGGGAGACAGGGAAAACACAGATCCCCCTGTTGTGAAATCAAGGGGCTAGGATGCTGCAGCATGGGGGGGATACAGTAAGAGAGATAGGGAGGGTGCTGGGGGGATGGTAATGTAGAAAGAAAAATGAGCCCATAGTGGAGGGTTTGAATTCAGGCAATGATTGTAGTGGTGGCAGATTCTATAGGCTTAGGTGATGAGGTTGTTTGGACTTGTTGAAATGTTTCCACAGGACATCTAGGTAGAGATCTAGAAAGGTTTGGGCTGAAAATAAAGAGCTTGAGTCATCATAACCATCTTGTTCAGGTAACGGTTGACTCTAAGGGCGAGTGGATATGATAACCAAGAGAATAAGGGGAAACAGTGGGGCTTCCCAGATGGCTCAGTGGTAAAGAATCTGCCTGCCAATACAGGATACATGAGTTCAATGCCTGGGTCAAGAAAAGCCTCACTCCAGTATTCCTGCATGGAAAACTGCATGGAAGAGGAGCCTGGCAGACTATAGTCCATAGGATTGTAAAGAGTCTGACATGACTGAGCGACTGAGCACAGACACAGGGAAAGCTGGGAAAGGCTATGACCAGTCAGCCCAATGCTGGGAGAGTCCAGACCTAATTTCAGTATGAAACCCTGCAAAACTGCTTCCTCATTATTGCATTCCCAGATTTCTCCTTCAATCCTTTTATTCAATAACATAGGTAATTCAAATTAAAAGAAAATGCATTTTATGGGCCTCAATAAAGTTATTTTTCTTTAGCCAAAGCACTGAATCTAGGCTTAAAGCAGAAAATTCCATGACAAATTGGAGCCCAGGAGTTTGTGGGCAGGGTCCTGGGAGTGATGACATTATCCACAGTGGGGCACAAGATAACCCAAGGTCTACCTGGGACCCTCTCCAGAACCCCCCGAAGGGCTGTAGAGTAGCTAATCTAAGGAAGGTTTTAACAGGTGGTGGTATAGGCGTGCAGGAGGAACAGGATGTATTGTGATATTTGTGTTGTGCTTCCCCAAGACTGTGTGATAGTTTTGGAAATAAGCTGAAGTGGTTATTGGTATGAATTACTACTGTACAAACTCTATATTCCAAAAACCTTTCCAGGTAATTTTATCTCCTGGGGACTGGGGAGCTTTGTGAATTATGCCAGGAAATCTACTGGCCTTCAGTAAAAGGGGAATGATTAGTGCTTCAGAGGTTACATCCTAAAAAGCAAACCTTGGCTTCCCTATATGGAAGTCCTTCTCAGAAGACCTAGGATTTAACAGGAAAAGCCTCAGGTCAATGGACAAATTCCCAATTATCATGTCTACAACTTTGTTTCTGGTTTTCTAGAGGCAATGTGTAGATTTACCCACCAATGCCATCTCCCAGCCAAGAATTTTTGCTGGACCAGATGTGGCCAGCAGGATTTGGCAGCCAATTTTCTCAGCATTCCTCTGGATGTAAAATTCCTGTTTTTCAGATGGATGTATTGCATGCTGTCACTGTGAAAAGATGTGACAACTTGTCACAGGCAAGACTGGCATGTTAAACAACCTAAAGTGACAGGGTAATTGCACCCCGATGCTGGGCAGACATTCTGCCCATAACCAAGCACCATGGGATGTCTCTCTCTGAGACCAGGAGCCCCGTTCCTCCCTTCAATGATTCTAGAGCTGCTGAAAAGACCAGAGCAAAGGTCCTGCATCTGGACCCTCCAAACTGGCCTAGAGTTCTCCTACACAATAGTGATTGAAATAGAAAATTTGAGGGGAGACTATGCCTGGCTTCTACTGGGGCTTTAAGAAAATTTCAGAAGGGTGACAAAATGCTTCTGGGGAAAGTTCTCAGCCTCCCTTTCTTCCCCATATTCTGATATGCAGAATGTGAAAGGAGGCCATCTGAGCTGGAAGAGGAGCTATTTGTCCTGGATAGCAGAGTCCAGGTGCTGTGAATACGGGTTGAGGCGAAGAGAGAGCAATGGCTGGCTGCAATACTTCCAAGAAGTAGCAGGAGCCCTGGCTCCCACCAGTTTTGAGCGTCTCCAGTGACCTGGGAGACCAAGAGGCGTGATCAACAGGGGAAGACAGTGTCAGGAACCTGCCTTGTCCTCTTCAATTGTTGTTCTAGGCCAAGGGGAGGGGTTGGAGTTGGAGGAAACACTGGTAGGGCTGATCTGTAACTGGATCACTCAACAAATAGTGATGAAATAACCTCTATATGCTAAGAAATGTGCCAGGCAGTGGGATATCCTGGTGGCCCCTCCATAGAGTACATAGGTCAGAGGGAATACTTGCTTCCAAAGCAAAATAAACAAGTGCATAAAATTATGACAAGTTGTGATGGGCAGAGTGGAGAATAATGAGGGGTAATCTTTTTAGACATCTCTGCTGGGCTGTGAAGGGGAGAAGAGAAGGAGCTCACTTTACCAGTGAGGAATGGGAATGGGTGGGGAGAGGAGGGTGAATCAGATGCAAAGACCTTGCATGAACAAGCAGAAATGACTGATGTGAGCAAAGGCAATGGGGGGTGGACAGCTTAGGATGAAGTTGAATAGACATGGACCAGATCAGGCAAGACCTATAGAGTCAGGTGAAGAAGTTTGGATTTTATTAGAAGGGTAATGGTGTCCCACTGAAGGGTGTCTAGCTGGAGAGAAAACTGTCATTCACTTTGGCCTCTGTATGGTAACTGAAAATGAAAGTAAGACAAAACTAGGGAGGTTGTAGGGCTGGTATAAAAATGGCCTTACCTTTACAGTTCAGTGACTTGAGGTTGCTCGCTAATTCAGCTACACCTGGAACCTTTCTCTGGTTTCCAGTCCCTGTGTGTTTTATTCTTTCACTGGTGGCTCTCAGCCTTAGCTGATTAGAATTACCTGATGGAGCTTTTGAAATATTTACTGACTTTTCCCACCCTTTACCAGGTAATTCAGAATTATGACCATAAATAAAGCTAACAGGTAAATGGCAAACTGGAAAAAGAAACCCTGTAACTTACATAAGACAAAGTTTTAGTTTCATGAAACAGAAAAGTCTGTTTAGAATCAATAAGAAAATAATTTTTTAAACTACTAGATTAAAGTTAGGAGAAGATCATGAAGAAATAGACATGGCCATAAGCTTCAAAAGAGGTTCAACTTATCCAGTAACTAGGGAAATGCAAAATAAAATAATGTGAAACACTATTGTTCACCCACAAAGTGGACTAGAAAAGAAAGTGACTGATAATTATCAAGATTGGTGAGGAGGTATAGAAACTGGTGTGCTTAGAACCTGTGAAAGTATAAACTGGTTTGATATCTTTAAGAAGTTGGCAATATTTATTTAATGTAAAGAGCATATGCCACCAGTCTAGCAATCTAGTAGTCCAGTAATTCCACTTGTGAGGTTCTCTTTTACAGAAATACATGTGCACTTAAAGATATGAGTACAAGTGTGGCACTGATAGTGTGGGGGTTTTGAAGAAAAACTGAAATCTCTGTTAAGTGTGGAATGGCTAAATAAATCATGGGATACCATACTGCTCAATTTAAAAAAGGGAATGTTGATCTAAATATTCTGGCAAAGAAATATGTCTCATATATTCTTCAGTGAAAGAAGCAAGCTTTAGAATATGTAGTGGGACCCATTTCTGTAATCCTGTGATATTTCCGTATGTGTGTTATATTATCAATATTTTGTGCATTGTTCTTGGTTTACTCCCTACCTCAAGGCACTTAGATGGTTAGTAATTTCTTGCATTAGTGATTTTTGCAGGTAGAAACTAGATATCCTTAGAAGTCAACATATTCAGTGAAGAGATTGTACTAGGGTTTGGTGGTAAGGGGGAGAGAATGCCTTATCAAGAACAAGTCAGAGATTTCCCTCCAATAGCAACAGAAGATAGAGATTTTGGCCCAGAGGAAGACTTGATATTGCCTCAATGGTGGCAAACCTCAGTGAGGGTAAAACCTGATGCGCACTGTGGGACTGGATCCAAGGAACTGGTATCTGATTGTCAAAGATGCCAGTGTCTCTGTCTCCAAGGCCCAATATCAGCAGAGGCAGCAGACTCCAAGGGACCCCGTGGCCTCACACAGCAGCTGATAAACTCCATGGCCAGAACAGGACTCTGGGAAGTTTTTGCCACTCTGGAAGTAGGAAAGTCCTGGTAATAATGGAGGATAGGGGCTTGGATCCAGATTTAAGTTGACTAAAATAATAATAATAAAGGGATATAGCATTTCATGTGACATCTGACTTGGAAGAAAGAAGTCCGCATGTCTCCAAATACCCAGAGAAAAGATTAGAGAGATGGTGTACATAGTGGGCACTGGGGGGAGAGAAGAGCTACTGCTGGAAGAGAAAGGGAGGGACTTTTAGTCTCACTCTCGTATCTCTCTTCTTTGAATTTTTGACATTGAACGTCTATTACTTTCACTCTTTTTTACAATTAATGAGCTTCCCAGTTCTGCATAATCCTAAGTCACGCCATCTCAGCACGACCATCCTGCCTGGTCCCACAGACCATCCTGTCCCTCTCCCTCAGGTTCCCCAGCTCCCTGCCTCAGCTTCTGATCCATATCTGCCCTTCACTGATGAGCCAGCTCTCTGCGGGTCCTACCCATGTCACCCAGCCACCCAGCTCAGGGCTCTGGTCCGACTTCCTCGGCTGCTTTCTGCCCCTGTCGCTGAGTGGTGGCAGCAGGCAGTGTCCAGCCTCTGTGTCACAGAAAGTTGCCCGACTTGTTTTCCCTAGTCTAGTCAAACCAGCTCCTTTTTTGTTTTTTTTTGCTTGGGAAAAACAGCATCTGCATGAGCGTTTCTGAAGAGTGATGGTGGAGAAAGAAACATAGGCTCTGGAGCTTGTATCAAGTCCCCTCTGCCAGAAGTCGTGACCCTGTGGGGTCTTGCAGTAACTTAAGGAACTCAATGACCAGTCTGGCTCCAGTCAGAGGGGATTATATGATGTCAATTGTAAGGATGGAGATCACTGGATTAGGATTTGGATGCCAGAGGTGGTGTCCTGAAGGAGGCTCTGTAGGAAAGAGCAGGCCCCCTTCTTCCAACTGCCGCACCTTCTCTTCTCATCAAAGAGCAGCACCGTGACCACCTGCATGGCCCGACACCTGGCCACAAGTTTAGGCAGAGAGACAACAGGGCTTGGTGTGACATGGGGAATTTTGCCTTTTCCTTAAGCATGTTTGTTTTCTGAGATTCCCTTCCAGCTTCTCCGAGTGGACCATTTTTTCCTGGGGATATTCAGCCCAACATCTTGGCACCGGAGCTCCTCTTGCCCCAAATCTCCAGAATCACATGGATCCCACATCACCAACCAAGGAAAGAGTGGATCTCCTCCACAGAAGGAGTGTCTGGGATGCAGTCACAGAGCGGGAGGGGTGCTGAGGGAGTTGTCTCACACTTTGGTCAGGAGAGCTGTGAAGCCAGACTTGCGCTGTCCCTTTCAGGTTGGGGCCGCCCTTGGTAGCACTAGGTAGATTTGTCTGTCTCTCCCTCTTGGGAGTTCTTTCTCTCTCCTAACCTCCTGAGCTAGGTCGCAGGCACGCTTCCTGTGTCTGAGGATCAGTGAAGAGCAAAGAAACTGAGGTGCAGAACAGGTGTTGTGCACGTGCTGCTCCCTCCCCCGGCGTCCAGAAAAGTCTTCCTCACAGTGTCAACTGGTTGTCCCGATATATGTCTCTGTGCAGAACACTGACAGAGATGCTCCAAAGGAAGCAGGGACTCTCCTCTCACACTTTATGGGACAAGATTAAATAAACATAAACACATTCGATCCTCAGCCACTGCTGCACTGGACCAAGGTGTCCTCAAGCCTGTCACAGGGAGACCCCCTAACTCTTGCTCATGGGCCATATTTTCCCGCTATGTGTCTTTATAGAGTTTCTACTTCTTTGATTACAGTGTTTAAACAAGAAAGTATCAATTGCTTTCTGATTAATTAGAAAAATATCTTCATTTTCTTTTCATTTTGTTTTATTGTGGTAAGTACATATAACATAAAATTTTCCAATTTGAAAATTTGTACACAATTTACTCTTTTGTGTATAATTCAGTGGTGTTAAATACCTTCACATTGCTGTGTAATCATCACCACCCATCTCCAGAACTTTCTCATCTTCCCAAACTGTAACTACACATCAACAACTCCCCATCCCCCTCCCAGCCCCAGCAACCACCATCACCTTTCTGTCTCTGTGAATCTGACTCCTCCAGATACCTCATATCAGTAGAATGCTGTGGCATAGGTTCTTTTGTGTCTGGCTTATTTCACTGCAGGTCCTTCCCTGTTGTAGCACATGTCAGAATTTTCCCAGCCACTTTTTCAAGCTCATTCTCTCTGGTTGTCTGTGCTGCTCTCCAGAATTAGCTCTGTTCCCTTCCATGGTCAGTGTGGAGAGGAGCATGACTGATGCACACGTGCCTGCACATCTGTTTCCTGCAGGGCTACTTTTTTCTGGTTATACAAGAGTTACCTTGGCAACCATCTTCGTGAACAGATGACCAAATTACAAGAGAAAAAGTTCATGAAGACTGAGTTTACATACATGGAAGAAAACATTGTCATAATTTTTTTAAGTACAAGGTGATTGTGACATGGTTCATACTTTTCATTTTTAGTCTCAAGTGCCCTACTATGATCCAGGCATGGTACTAGGTCCTGGATACATGGTGAGCACAAAGGGAGGTAAAATCCATGGAGCCCACAGTCTGCAGGGGGACAGACATTAATTCAATAATTACAAATACAGCTGAACTCTTTGAAGAAAAAGATCATAATTTTATGAAAGCATAGACCAAGAGCAACAGACCTAGAATGAGGCACAGGAAAGGTTTCCCTGAGGAATTACAACACACAAACCCGGACCTGAACAATGTGTGGGAGACAAGCCTCAGTTGGAAGGGAAGGGGTGGCCTGAGGTGGCTGTGCAAGTGAGCTACACTGAGACTGGACACAACACTCACCTACTGCTTAGAACTCCAAGTCCTCCAGGAACAAACGGCACAGTGCTTTGTCTTCTACAGATGGAGGCCAAGGTATAGATGACAGTCAGCTGGAAAATGTATTTTTGAGGTTTATTCCGTTCTGCTCCTGATTCAGTATGTTTCAAAGGAGGGACTCTTGGCAAGTTTCAACCATGGCAGTGACCTGGAGACACTGAACTAGGCCAGAACCTGGATCAGGGCAATCTGTCTGGTGTGGGGGCCCCTGGGGCCATGGAGGAGAGGGTTCCACTCTAGCCAAGATGGGAGCCAAGAAGTAAGAACATGATCTGGGCTTTAACCATTGATGATGAGGGCTGGGTTCCATTTTGTGGGGGAGGTAAGACTTCAGTGAAACCAGAAAATCCAAGTAGAAGCTGTCTGCATGACACATTGGGTAAACACAACTGGGACATGGTGCCCTGGCATCACATTATTATACTTGGGAATGAGACAAGGATCTCATGATACAAGGTACAAAAGCTGCTGGGCCTGGAAGGTGCTCATCTTGGATTTTTCAGGACACAGAGACTAGCTAGAAGGAGTGTAAGTTGGATGACAGGGGTGGAAAGCAATGTATTTTACAGTCTGGGGCTATTCAGAGGAGGATGGTCTGAGTTTCTGCAAGAATCACATTATAGTCAGGGGTCCCTAAGACTATCCTCAAGTTAAATAAAGAGACCACCCTCAGAAAGAAAGCTTGCCAGTGATTCACTAGAAGGACTTACAGAACTCAGAAAAGCTGATACACTCACAGTTATAGTTTACTACAATGAAGGGATGCAGATTACAAACTGCAAAGGGAAAAAGACAGAGGAGGCAAGGTCCAGGAGAAACCAGGCTCACGTTTCCAGATGTTCTCTCACCCTGGATTTGTGTAATAGAACTTACTTCTCTCAGCAATGATGTGTGACAACACGTGAGGGGTGCTGCCAACTACAGGAGCTCCCCAGCCTTGGAGTACAGGGTTCTTATTGGGATTTTGTCACATAAGCATGGAGTGCCCACAGAACTGACCTTAGTTCTCAGTGTCTAGCTTCTCCAGGGCTCAAACTGATAGGGCATGGCTCAAAGACCCCACCATAAATCATGCCGTTAGCATAGACTTTCTGGAAGATCCCAAAACTCCAGGTACACAAAAACAGCCTTATCAAGGTGCATATTCCAAGAGTTTAGATCTCATCTCCCAGGAACCAGTCAAGAGCTAGTAGATTTGGAATGTACAGGGTTTGAACACTCCAAAGCTGCTGATTTAACCCTTTACTGCACAAGCATGAATGGTCAGTATTAAAAATTTAAGAGGGATGTCCATCGTAAAAGGAGGAAATATGTTCTGGATAATTATCATCAGTTCTAAAATTCTGCTCTGTCTCACCCTTGAATCAGAGCTCCTTCCTCCTCCAAAAAGCCAATCACAGCTGCCATGTGACTTCTGCCAGGTCCCCTCACTTTCCATGCACTCATCTTTCCTGGAATGGGGATGAGTTGAGGAGGGGCAGGGAGACATCAAGTCAGCTGTGATCAGACATTTTATCCCTCACTTTGAAGTCACTGGGAAACTAGGCTGGCTCTGTAGTGATGCACATGGAAATCTGTGGGTTGCTTTCAGTGCTCATCCCAGTATTTGCTGTACACAGCATACAGATGGTGTGTGTAGGATATTTTATCCACCCCTCCCCCACTTTGTAATTATTATATCACCTCTTCTGCATGCCTTCTTATTTCCATTACTGTGAAATCATGCTTATTTTAGCATTGAGAAAGATTTCTTTACTAGGTTATGGGCCTCATATTTTACCAAACTACTTCTACTTACAACTTCTTAAAACCAACTAACCAAAGAGACCATTTATTTTCCCTGTGAATGTTTTAAATATATTTGAATAAAACAAGATGAATTTAAAATAGAATAAAAAGTAATTTTCATCAGCTCTTCTTTACTCTTCCTTTCAACAAATTTTCCATCATGTATCTCATTATTTTAGGAAGCCACTGGGTAGTGAAATAATATTTTGTAACAAACATGTCTATGACTTTCCCACTTACTTTATCCTTTCTCTTAGGTAAAGGTTTCTAGAGATGCTATGTCTTAATTCACATGCAAAACTGCAGTTACAGGAGTTTCTGGGTTAAGACCTTTTGATATCTATAAAATCATTTTACCTTTTCAGCCCAAAAGTGAGGCCACAGGTTAGTACTAAGTGGAAGTGACATTCAAGTGGTACACACTAGCATGGCATGCTGGTCAGTGTCCATGTGCTTGGTTACTGCTTCATGCCTGCTGATTGTTAAATACTCTGAATGTCATGCTGAGCTGCACGTGGGAAGTGTGAGCATGGGAGGCCCTGAGTCATATTCTATTCAGTGAAGCATATTATAAATGGATAACAAGATTTTCTTAACTGAAAGCAGAACAAAAGGCTTCACTCTTTGTGCCATCAGCAGATTTCAGCACAGTAACAATTCCAGGGTGCTTCATAAAATTAATCTTAGTATTTATAATGGCCTATTTATTTCAGAATCTTACTTTAGAAACTTTGTTCATGACTCACAAAAATGACAAAAAATGTATATATCCAAAGCCCATGTTGTGTGATGAGGATGAAACTCTCCTCCAAGGCACATTGCTAATCAGGGCTTTAAGTTGTTAAGGGGAAAGGATATGGATATCTCTCCATCTGTCAAGTGAGTAATTTCCTCTATGAGAATTTCTCTGCAGGACAGGTAGACTGAAAAAAAAGTTCACAGTCAAGAGTACAGACCCTGGTGCCACTGCCAGTTTGCACATGCCCACTCCCTGGACCTCTGCAGCTACTTTGCACATGGCTGTGCCCTACACCCCAGCACCAAGAGGGATCTCCTTGGCTATGACTACCCCTTGAAAAGGAAAAGAGGAGCAGAAGGATCCCAGTGGCCTTCACCACTGAGGACTCCAGCAGGCCTTGCCACCACTGCAGACACTCCCAGCCTTGCACACTGAGGACCCCTGTAGCCTTCCCCAATGCTGTTCTCAGCTTTGGAACTATCCAAAATCTTTCCTGCTGCATTCCTCTGGAACCAAAGCCACCACAGCATGTACTTTAGCTGGAACTGCTGTACCCCACCCAGCTGGTGCCATCAAACCCACTCATAGATAAAATTTCTTTTTCCCATTGAAGCCAGACCATAAATTCTGGAAGACATAACTGCTCTTTCAAATGCACAGACAGCAATGCAAGGATACAGTAAGATTAAAAAAAATCTGAGAAACTTAAACCACCGAAATAACAAAATCATTTTCCAACAACCAACCCCAGAGAAATGGAGATCTATAACAAGCCTGACAATTCAAAATAATTGTTTTAAAGAAGGTCAGCAAGCTACAAGAGAACCTGGACAACTCAGAAAAGTCAGGGAAACAGTACACATGAGCAAAATGAGAAGTTGAAGAAAGAAATGATAATCATAAAAAAGAGCTGAATAGAAATTCCAGAACTAAAGTATAAAATGAAATAGAAAATGCAATAGAGAGCAGTAGTCTCAGTCAAGCAGAAGAAACAATCAGTGCATTTAAAGAGAAATTATGGGAATTGTCAGAGGAAAAAAAGAAGACTTAAAAGAGTAAAAACAGCAAATGGGGTTTATTTGACTTCATCAAAAGAACCAAAATATACATTGGGAATCCCAGAAGGAGAAGAGAGAGAGAAAGTGGGAAAGCTTATTTAAAGAAATAATAGCCTAAGTTTCCCACATTTGGGGAGGGAAATGAACATCCAGGTTCATGATGCCAAAGTGAAAGTGAAAGTGAAATTGAAGTCGCTGGATTCACAGCATCAGCACCACCTGGGAACTTGAGTGAACGAGTGAAGTTGCTCAGTCGTTTCCGACTCTTTGTGATCCATGGACTGTAGCCCACTAGGCTACTCCATCCATGGAATTTTCCAGGCAAGAGTACTGGATTGCCATTTCCTTTTCCAGGGTATCTCCCTGACCTGAGGATCAAACCCAGGTCTCCTGCATTGCAGGCCAATGCTTTACCATCTGAGCTACCAGGGAAGCCCCTGTGGTACCTAAAAAGGTCCCAAACAAGTAAAGGAGACTACACCACGGCACATTGTTAACATAATCAAGCTATCAGAAGTCAAGAATACAGAGAGAAATTTGAAAGCAGTAAGAGAAGTGACTTGTCACATATAAGGGAACCCTGTTAAGACTATCAGTATATTTCACAACACCAATTTTGCAGGACAGGAGAGAGTAAGATGATATATTCAAAATACTGAAAGAAAAAAACTGCCAAACACTATACCTGGCAAAATTAATCTTTAGAAATGAAGAAGAGTTCAGCTCTTTTCCAGATAGACAAAAACTGAGAAATTTTGTCACCCCTAGTCCTGCCTTACAAGAAATATTTAAGGGAGTTCTTCAAGTTGAAATCAAAACATGATAAAAGGCAATGCAAAACCATATGAAAGCATAAATCTCATTGGTAAAGATCAAGGTAAAATATATACAAGCACATGAATGTAACACTATAATGGTGGAATAATTAATTTTAATTCTAATATATCAGTTAAAGATAAAAATTTTGTTAATAGATACACAATACAAAATGGAACAAACTAACTACAAGGATGCAAATTGGGGCAGAGGGAGTGGAAGTGGAGATTTTTTTGTATACAATTGAAGCTAAGTTGTTATCAATTTAAAATAAATGGTTATATCATATTTTATACAAAACTCAAGCTTACCACAAGGGGAAAAAGTTATAACAGATACTCAAAAGATAAAGAGAAAAGAATAAAAGCAAACCACTACAAGAAAAAAATCATCAAATAATAAAGGAATATGGCAAGAAAGAGAGGAACAAAACTCCAAAAGAGAGAGAAAACAATTAACAAAATGGCAATAACGTCTTCATCTATCAGCAATTACTTTATATATAAATCAATTAAGCTCCCCAATCAAAAGGCAGAGTGGCTGAATAGATTTCGTTGTTAAAGCAGAAAAACCTGAGATCCAATAATAGGCTGTTTACAATAGACTCACTTTGTTATTGTTGACTGTTGTTCAGTTGGTAAGTCATGTCCAACTCTGTGACCTCATGGACTGCAGTATGCCAGGCTTCCCTGTCCTTCACTATCTCCCAGAGTTTGCTCAAAGTCATGTCCATTGTGTTGGTGGTGCTATCCAGACATCTTATCCCTTGTCACCCGCTTCTCCCCCTGCCTCCAATCTTTCCCAGCATTAGCATTCAGTATCAGTCCTTCCAATGAAGACTTGTTTTAGGGGTTTTTTTTAAAAAAATTTTTATTTATTTCCTTTTAGCCATGCTGAGTCTTCACTGCTTTGTACGGGCTTTCTCTAGTTGCAGCTAGTGGAGTCTACTGTTCACTGCAGTGGTTTCTTCTGTTGTGGAGCACAGGCTCTAGGCACACAGGCTTCAGTAGTTGCAGCATGCAGTCTCAGTAGTTGTGGCTTGTGGGCTCTAGAGTGTGTGCTTAGTAGTGTGGCACATAGGCTTAGTTGCTCCATGGCATGTGGAATCTTCCCAGAGCAGGGATCAAATCTGTGTCCCCTGCATTGGCAGGATTCTTGTCCACTGCACTGCTAGGGAAGTCCTCGCTTTAGATTTAAAGACCCTCATAGGCTGAAGACACTCATAGGCTAAATATATAAAGCAAATATAGACATATCCAAAGGCAGAAGTTGACAGCAGTACAATAATAATAAGGGATTTCAATACCCCATTTACAATAGTGGATAGAACACCCAGAATGAAAATCAGTAAAGAAACAACTGATCTGAACAACACTATAGACCAAATGGACTTAACAGACAAATATAGAACTTTCCACAGAACAGCAGAAGAATACACATTCTTCTCAAGCACACATGAAACATTCTCCAGGGTAGACCATGTGTTAGGTCACAAAACAAACCTTGACAAATTTAAAAAGTTCTATGTTTCTCAAAGTACATTTTCTGACCATAACAAAATGAAACTAGAAATTCATAACAGCAAGAAAATGAGAAAATTCACAAATAGGGAAACTAAGCAACACACTCTTGAACAATTCTTGAGTCAAAGAGGAAATCAAAAGGGAATTTTAAAAGTATCTCAAAACAAATGTCAATGTACGGCAAAACCAACACAATAATATAAAGAAAATAAATTTTTTAAAAATGTGCCAAAACTTATGAGATGCAATAAAGATGTTCTCTCCACACACACAAAAGTCACCATAATCAAGGTAAATAAACATTACTAAGAGTTTCTTAGTGTGTCTTTGTAATCTATCCCTCACACTTCTCTTTGGTATTCTTCCTCATCCCCAGGCAACTACTGATCTGCTTTGTATCAGTTCAGTTCAGTTCAGTTGCTCAGTTGTGTCCAACTCTGCAACCCCATGGACTGCAGTAGGCCAGGATTCCCTGTCCATCACCAACTACTGGAGTTTACTCAAATTCATATCCATTGAGTCAGTGATGCCATCCAACCATCTCAACCTCTGTTGCCCCTTCTCTTCCCGCCTTCAATCTTTCCCAGCATCAGGGTCTTCTCCAATGAGTCAGTTCTTTGCATCAGGTGGCCAAAGTATTGGAGTTTCAGCTTCAGCATCAGTCCTTCCAATGAATATTCAGGACTGATTTCCTTTAGGATGGACTGGTTGGATCTCCTTACTGTCCAAGGGACTCTCAAGAGTCTTCTCCAACAACACAGTTCAAAAACATCAATTCTTCAGCACTCAGCTTTCTTTATAGTCCAATTCTCACATACATACATGACTACAGGAAAAATAAAAGCTTTGACCTTTGGTAGGCAAAGTAATGTCTCTGCTTTTCAATATGCTGTCTAGGTTGGTCATAACTTTTCTTCCAAGGAATAAGTGTCTTTTAATTTCATGACTTCAGTCACCATCTGCAGTGATTTTGGAGCCCCCCAAAATAAAGTCTGTCACTGTTTCCATTGCTCGGTATCACTATAGTTCAATTTGCATTTCATATAATTTTATGTAAGTGAAATAACATGACATGTAATATGCTATGCAGTTTTGTACATCTTCTTGGGAAATCACATCTTAATTATTTCTTTATTCCTAGGGTTAAGCAGTCACCCAGTTAACAAATATTTTAGAGTGCCTGCTATGTGCTAGGTTTTGGCCACACTATTCAAGGAACATGACAAATATTCAAAAAATGCTTGGTGAATGATCTGTGAATTCAAGTAGCATAAACATTTTTTCACTGAGATACATTCATATACCATAAAATAAATCTTTTTAAAGTGTACCAGTCAGTGGGCTTTAGTTTGTTTACAAAGTTGTGCAACCATATCTAATTTGAGAACATTTTCCTCACTCCAAAAGAAGCCCTATACTCACTTTCAGCCATTCCCCATTTCCCCCATTCTCCAGACTCTGGAAGCTATTCTACATTTCCTATAAATGTTATTATTACAATATGTGCTCTTCTCTGACCAGCTTCTTCTATTCAGAATAATGTTTTCAATATTCATTCAAGTTTCAGCATGTATCAGGATTTTCTTTCTTTTTGTGGCTAATATACCACTCTGTTTATTCATCAGCTTATAGACATTTGGGTTGTTTCCACTTTGAGGCAATTATGAATCATTATGTCATGAACATTCAAGTACATATTTTTGTGTGAACATATGTTTTCAATTCTTGGGTACATACCTAGGAGCGGACTATATGGGCCATATGTTAACACTCTGTTTAATTTTTTGAGGAAATTCCAGACCATTTCCCAAAGTGGCTGCATCATTTTACATTTATAGCAGCAATGTTTGACGGCTCTAATTTCTCTACAACCTTGCTAACACTAGTTATTGTCTGTGTTTTTTATTCCAGCTATCCTAGTGGGTGTGAAGAAGCATCTCATTTAGTTTTTATCTACATCTCCCTGATGACTAAGGATATTGAATACTTTTTTGTTTGCTTTTCCTCACAGATGACAGAAAGTCCAGTACAGAAGTTCTATGGAAACAGAAGACAAAAATGTTCATATGTCCTGGGCAGTGCTGGTAGCAGCATGAATTCTATCACACTTTCCCTGCATGCCTGGGATACAGGGAGCTTGTACCAGGCCTCTGCCCACTTGGGAAGGCCATCCCTTCATCCCCAGCAGAGGCATGCAGGAAGGAGGCTGGTCTGGAGGTCCCTGAGGTCCCTGAGGTCCCTGAGGACTCAACCCAACCTCAAGGCATAAGGCTGCTCTGTGTCCCAGGCTGATAATACCTCAAACCAGAAGCAAGCTCTCCACATGTTGTTAGCTTCTCAAATCATGGATGAGAACAGAACATTTATGCGCTGATGAAAACAGAGACAGAGGGAGGAAGGGCTGCAGAAGTGTTGACATTCTAGGTCAGGATTCTGGAACCAGGAGATAATCAGATAATCCTGTTTATCTTTGCCAGGAAGGGACTCATCCCTACAGCTCAGAACACTCAGAATCACAACCCCAGAAGAGCCATTGGATACATGAAGGCAACTTTATTTCTTTTTTAAAAATATTTTTAAATTTGTCTTTTATTGTAACAAATTCAAGAAAGACTTTTTTCTTTACATTATTGTGTTGGTTTTGCCATACATTGACATGAATCCACCATGGTTATACATGTGTTCCCCTTCAAGAACCACCCTCACACCTCCCTCCCGATTCCATCCCTCTACGTCATCCCGGTGCACCAGCCTTGAGCACCCTGTATCATGCATCAAACCTGGGATGGTGATTCATTTCACATATGATAATTCACATGTTTCAATGCCATTCTCCCATATCATCCTGCCCTCACCTCCTCCCATAAAGTCCAAAAGACTGTTCTATACATCTGTGTCTCTTTTGCTGTCTCACATACAGGGTTATCATTACCATCTTTCTAAATTCCATATATATATATATGCATTAGTATACCATATTGTTGTTTTTCCTTCTGGCTTACTTCATTCTGTATAATAGGCTCCAGTTTCATCCACCTCATTAGAACTGATTCAAATGTATTCTTTTTAATGGCTGAGTAATATTCCATTGTGTGTATGTACCACAGCTTTCTTATCCATTCGTCTGTTGATGGACATCTAAGTTGCTTCCATGTCCTGGCTATTGTAAACAGTGTGGCGATGAACATTGGGGTACACGTGTCTCTTTCAATTCTGGTTTCCTCGGTGTGTATGCCCAGCAGTGGGATTGCTGGGTCATATGGCAGTTCTATTTCCAGTTTTTTAAGGAATCTCCACACTGTTCTCCATAGTGGCTGTACTAGCTTGCATTCCCACCAACAGTGTAAGAGGGTTCCCTTTTCTCCACACCCTCTCCAGCATTTATTGCTTATAGACTTTTGGATGTCAGCCATTCTGACTGGTGTGAAATGGTACCTCATTGTGGTTTTGATTTGCATTTCTCTGATAATGAGTGATGTTGAGCATGTTTTCATGTGTTTGTTAGCCATTTGTATGTCTTCTTTGGAGAAATGTCTGTTTAGTTCTTTGGCGCACTTTTTGATTGGGTCATTTATTTTTCTGGAATGGAGCTGCAGGAGTTGCTTGAATATTTTTGAGATTGTTTGTCCATTGCTTCATTTGTTATTATTTTCTCCCATTCTGAAGGCTGCCTTTTCATACTGCTTTTAATTTCCTTTGTTGTGCAGAAGCTTTTTAATTTTAATTAGGTCCCATTTGTTTACTTTTGCTTTTATTTCCAATATTCTGGGAGGTGGGTTATAGAGGATCCTGCTATGGTTTATGTTGGAGAGTGTTTTGCCTATGTTTTCCTCTAGGAGTTTTATAGTTTCTGCACCTTTCAAATGTGGCCACTGTGCATGCGCAGCCTGGAGGCAGGGAGCCAACAGAACCCACTGCTCATCCTGCCCTCTGGCGAGAGACCTCAACAGCAGCTTTGGCAACTGCTGGGGTGGCGACAACACTCTTCCTCTGCCTGACACTTGTCACTCAGGCAGGGAGGCATCAGAGTCTTGGGCTCCTGTTTGACATTCCTCCCACGGGCCCCCTTGGCTTTGGGGAGCTGGGCCTGGGATGCCCTCTTCTCTCCCAGGCCTGTTCACCCCCAGCCATATCGGGCTTCCCAGCACACCTGGCCCTCCCCACGCTCATTCTGCTGCATTATTTATTCAAACCAGCAAGGTCTATTTATAGCTCCTCTGAAAGGCAGCAGCTGCTCAGTTCCCAGGAAAGTGGAACACTGAGTCATTAAAGAAGTGTTTTCAAAAGAAAAAAATATCCTCTCATGGACTCAGGAGGTTGCTGTCCCAATCCATCTTCCAAAAATATGCCTCTCTGGCAGTGCTCTGAAGAGTGAGAAAGCTCAGCTCCTGTCCAGCACCTTTCCCCAACTCAGAGCCCAGGTCACTCCCTGAACACAGGTCCACCCAATTGAAATGGGTAGGGCCAAGAGAAACAGCTAAATAACAATAAATGACGGAGTGATTCTGGATTTTCTGTAGCTCTATTCTCCACACTTCCAAAACCCATTTTATTTAGCTCATTACTTTTTTCCAACCTTCTTTATCACATGTGTTTTTAAATATGCCTCCACAGGCATCACCGAGTGGCTATCATATACACTCCCTGAAATAGCACTCTTCTCAACGGGAATGAGCAAGTAGCCAAACCCATTTTAAATATCACGTCTTTAATGTTTTGAGTCTCCTGGGAGGAAGCTCAGACACAATGATTTGCCTAAAGTCTCACAAATCTGTCTGATGCTCAGTGAGAATACCATGAGTCCAAAAGGGTTATCAGACAACCAGGCCTTTGGGCGCTGAGTGGTGGTCACTATGTGCAGAGTTTGGAGACAGGGGTCTGGGTGAGTCCAGCTGGAGAAGATAGGAGAGTAGAGCTCTCTATAGGCAGTGTGGGTTCCAGGTGCAGGCTATCCAACACCTCGCCCCAGATTTAGGAAACTATTGGCATGTGATATCAGGCAAGTTGCATGTGACTTGTAAGCCCAGGAGTCTCCATGGCTTCATATCACATCTTTGTGTCACACGAGACAGTCTCAGCACCTGTGCTTGACGTGTAGGAAGCGTGGATCATGTGTTTATGATTACTACCAGTGCTGAGATGGGGA
This sequence comes from Antilocapra americana, assembly GCA_007570785.1. Classification (NCBI taxonomy): domain Eukaryota; kingdom Metazoa; phylum Chordata; class Mammalia; order Artiodactyla; family Antilocapridae; genus Antilocapra; species Antilocapra americana. The sequence continues at coordinate 301,583 of ML660238.1, forward strand.
AACTGAGATACTGAGGACCCAAGAGACTTGTCCGAGGTCATGCAGCACCAGGACCAGAATCAGGACCCCTGGTTCTCAAATCAGGCTTTATTTTTTATGATTGATTGCAGTACCAGACATCTCCTGTAAGAGAGCTAAACAAGGCAGGTGGCCCAAAGTCCCAGGCGTCTATGAGCACTTGGGAGCTGACAGTAAGAAAATACATGAAGGAGTGAGAACTGTGGAAGACCTTGGCAATTCAGGCAGCCTTTGGGGTTAGCTCAGGATCTTACATTTCTCCTGTTGTGATGAAGCCTGTGCCCAGGCTGGCTAATCTGAGGCAGGGAGGTGAAAGGGGACACTCCTAATTGTGGGAAAAGGGAAAAAGTGCTGCTGCCAGGCAACTCCAGGCACCAGGGTCCTGAGAAAAATGGGCCATCTGGCCAGGCCTCAACCTCAGAGAACTCGCCTGAGCTCTCTAGCCTCTCAGCAAGAGAGACCAGGCAAGACAAAACATGAAACCAGTAAAGAATAATGCAAGGCAGAGCAGTGCACGAAGCAATATGCAGTCCTGGCCCTGAGCAACCAGGGAAGGAAAGCAATCATCACTCAGAGCTTCATAAATAGAGCAACACTTAGACTAGTCTTCTGTATCAGACAGGACGTAATAGTTGATTGCGACTGCCAGAGCTTCAACTCAAGCCAGCTGAAGCACCAAAGGGCTATGTTTTAAAAAGGATGCATTAGGCCTTACTTGTTCTGTGAGTCAAAGGTACCCTGTGTGTTGGCCCCTAAGTTGTTTATTTCTTCACTGCAAGCTGAGATCTGTTAGCTCAAAGTCCATCGACACCAAGCTCAAATTTTTACACATCTGGTTATTTTAAGATAGCCAAAGGAGAATATTTTTAGCTATTTAGAAGCAGCTTGCTTTGCATCCCTGTGAAATCTCATCTCATATCACTGGCCATTGGCAGAAAAGAACTGTTGGTCATAAGAAGCTGATGAAGCCCTTCAGACTTCACTGAGCTAGAGACCCTGTTGGGCTACTGACCAATGCAACCTAGATATGTGAGTCCATTTGACTCTTTCCCAAAATCCCCTGCCTCTTTCCCCTTCTCATCTCTGGTCTCATGCTCTCCCTCCCACACAACTCTGTCTGTCTGAACTCCCCCCAATAAAGCTTGTGCATTACTGCCTCTCCTAATCATACTTTTTTCCTTGATCAACCACAAATTCCTCAACCCTTTTACAAGAATTCAAAGAGAATTAAACAAGTATATCTAAGGAAAAAAGGAACTAGAGCATCTGGGATACCCCCAGGAGTGACTTTAATCAAGACTCTTTCTTTAATTTTTGCTTCATTTATTGCAGACTGTCTTTCTCCACAATTGGAGGCAATGACCTTGCCCTGGGGTGGCAGAGTCAGCGTGCTGTGGTTGGTTGCTGGCTCCAGTGACTGCAGCTGGAAGTGGGGGTGGGGTAGGGGTGACTTCAGTGAGGGTTCCTTTCCAAGAAGGTGATTGCTTGTGGCAGGTTAGTTTCCCTGGAGTAGGACCCTGAAAGAGGAAGCTGCATGCAAAGTTTTATTGGACCTCTCCTGGGACACATGTATGGAAGAAAAGAAAGCAGGACTGGGCAGAAGTTTCACCTAAGCCCTTGACTGATCCTCTAGGAAGCTCTGGAGCTGAGAGTATAACCAAGCAGGACCCTATGGGGCCTTCCTGAATAGACCTCTCCCCCCACCATGTTGTCCATCTACCTCTTGTCTGTAGGAAAACTTTATCCTCTAAAGCCTTCTCCAAGTTCCAAAGAATAAATTTAATCAGAAAAATTAGAAAATGCAAAAATAAAGGAAAACAGTCAAGCAAGACAAAATAAAAACAAGTCATTAAATGAAGCCAAGGACCTTTAGCTCCTCCTGAGCCATGTCCTTTGAGCTGTTTTGTATTCACTGAAACCCCTTCCACTAAGTGGAAGAAGTTAGTTAACTTGCTACCCAAAGCACATTGAAACCAGACAGCTGATGATGTTGGTTCCCTATTACCTTACCACCGAACAGTCAGGTTGAGTAAGGTATCTGCCTGTTTGCACCACAATGGTTCAACTTGCTTCAAACCCAAACACCAAAGGACAATAAAGGGGCAGAAAAGAGGTGGCACTCCAGTTCACAGAAGAACTGGGAACTATTGCTAGAAAACCAATGTATATATCACCCTTTAATTACCTTTGCCCTTGAAATCTTAGCCTTAATTATTCCCCAGGTGAGAAGTTGATTTGTGAGCTAAGTTTCCGCTGGCCTATTTAATAAAGCTTGCTCTACTTTGATTTAGTTTTGCTTTTAGTCACAAAACTCCAAAAGTAAAAGAACATCCCCCACCAAGGAAGGGGGCCTCAGCCAGATTAGGACCCAAGTAGGGGTCTGCATGACCTCATTTGGTTACAAGAGTTGTCCCAAGCTAAGAGAAGAGGGCCAGGCCCCCTGTGTCTCCATTGTTCTCGGTCATTTCTCTAGGATAGGGTATAATCTCTGAAGCCAAGGGTCATGCTCAGTGATGAACACAACTGTGAACCATCAGCAGCTGATATTCGTAGACATCAGGAGATAGGTTCACCATACTGAAAGAGGGCACCACTGCACATAGGACTGTCTATTCCTTGCACAGCTCAGACCTACTTGTTTCTTATGATTAATTTGTTCCTTAAAGGGAACAGCTGCTCTAGAATTTTGGTTGGTCTTGTACTGACGGAAATTTACAAGAGAAGGTTGTAGGTTGCTCTTGAGGTTACAACTGTCAGTTATTATCCTCAACCCATTCTAGATTTAACACATCCTTGGCTGGAGCCTGTCATGATGACCCAGAGTCTCAATCCTGAGGGACTGAGACACTGGTTACTATGCTTTCCTCAGACCACTGCTGCTGATGGCCATTTACCATTAAAACTAAATGTAGAAACACCAAGAGATGCTTGTCAATCATCTGAAGATGAAATGTATTCTTCTCTGCTCTCTGGTATAACACCAGCCTTACCTCTTCCTGATGACCAGGATCAACAATCCCTGCCAGGATGGTGAGTCCCTTGCCCTCAGACCCTAAAGGAATGGAGAGCGGAAGCCCAAACTCCCAAAGTGGTCACTGAGAGTATTGGTAAGTGTGGCCACTTCTATTTAGTCCCAAGAGGACACAACACCATATGGTCATTGATTTAGGTTGTATATGCATCCTGGAGGATGACAACCCATCCTCACAGGGTGTCATCTACAAGGTATGTCTTTGAGTATGTCTTTGAGAGCATTTACTCTCAGGCTGGCAGTTTCTGGGTGATGCAGTATGTGACAGGACCGGTGGATTCTTTGTGCCCATGGCCATACTTTCTTTTCTGTAGAGTAATTCCCTTGGCCTGAAATAATGTTTACAGAATCTTTTGTAAACGGGCAAAATAATGACCAACCTCCCATGGACAGGAAAGCAAACCCAAAATAATGCATATTCTCTCAGTCAACTCAATTGTACCAAGTGGACAGTTGGTCTTCTCAAGGGGTGGTTCTCAGTGTTGGCCCCCCACTGCTGGCATGGTGGATATTTGACACTATCAGTATCTAGATGAGACTTAGTGAGTGGAAGCTCTTGCTGTTGGGCCTGTGTATAACCTCCATCTCTGCCATGGAGCTACTCAGTTCATACAACCCTTCGTACCAGCTTTTGGAGTGGCTGACACGAACTTACTGATTGATTCTGCCTAGCTTGTTATTTGGAGCCTTTCCCATGGTGAGCATTAATGTGTGATGTTCTCTCATAGCTCCATCCAGAGGTCGCTGTTCCCAACTCTCCAGGCCCTGACCAACCAGAAGGATCACACACAATTACCCAGGACTCTCAGGCTATTCTAATTTTGATCCTCTTCTTTTTCCACAATTGGGTGACCAGATATTCTGCCTGGATGCCTACTCCTTGGAGAATTTTCCTTCATAAATTCAGTGGCTTCTTCAGAGCTACCCCTAGAGAGTGCAGCTGTCATCTATCTTTGACAAGCTGCTTGTGTACATGCTCAGTTGCTCAGTTATGTCCAACTCTTTGCTACCATATGGAACCCACCAGGCCCCTCTGTCTATGGGGTTTTCCATGCAAGAATACTTGAGTGGGTTGCATTTCCTCCTCCAGGGGATCTTCCTGACCCAGGGATCAAACTCACGTCTCCTGCATAGCAGGAGAGATTCTTTATCACTGAGCCACCAGGGAAGCCCATGTACTTCCTATTACCCAGTAAATGGGTCAGAGTATCTTTCCAGGTAAGGAATATGCTGCCTCCAGAAGTTCAAGGGGCCTACCAGACATTGCACTCACTTCATAAAGGGAGGTGTGAGATGTAATAATTTGTCTTTCATTTTGGAGGGCACTGAAATGGGGGAGAGGGCTGAAATCCACATACAATTTTCCTCCCACTTTTTGGAGTGAATGTCTCATCTCATCCTTCAATGCCAATTTTTTCTCATCTGGTCTACTTAACATTATGCCATTGATATAGTGGACTGGTGTGATACTCTGTAGAATGTCCAGATGGCCCTCTGGACTACATTCTGACAAAAAAAAACAGGAAAGTTAGTATAACTCTGCTGTTGTCTGTGCCATGTGAGTATGAACCTTTTCTGATCCTTCTCCTGAATAGATTTAACAATAATTCACTCAGTAGGTCAGTGGCCACTATCACATTCTGGAGGTTCATCAAGCAGAGACATCATATCCAACACAACAACTGCACTTTAGTGCTGCTCCTTGGCTAGGTTTCTGATTGTCCACTGTCATTGGCCATGATCCACTGATTTTTTACAGAGGCCAGACTGGTGAGTTTCTTGGCTTATCACAGAACCATTTCTTCTGTGTTCATTATGTTTTTTAATTTAGCTCTAATCCATGGAATATGGCATTTTTTTACTTATTATATTGCATTGGGCTTGGGGAGGATGGTTAGAGCTTCTTCTTGGCTTTTCCTACTTTAATACGTTTCAGGCTACAGGCCAAAGAACTAATCTGATGGTTCTGCCACCTACCAAGAATGTCCATTCCTGTTTTTCTTTTATGAATCAGGAAAATGACTTCCCAATGAGCCCCCTGTAAGACATACCAGGCCCAAGACCCTAGATAGCCATGTCAATCCAGACCTTTGGAAGATCTGGGAATTCTCTTTTCCCTCAGTGTTCAGTTATCTGGGTGAATGACAGTAGATCCCATGGGAGGAGGTCTGGTGTGGTGGGTAATCTCACTTGTCAACTTGACTAGGCTATGGTGCCCATATCTTGGTCAAACACTAGTGAAGGTATTTTTTAGATGTGATTAACATTTAGATCAGACTTCCCAAGTGGCTAAGTGGTGAAGAATCTGCCTGCCAAGTAGGAAACGTGGGTTCGATCCCTAGGCTGGGAAGATCCTCTGGAGAAGGAAATGGCAAACCATTACAGTATTTTTGCCTGGGAAATCCCATGGACAGAGGAGCTTGGCAGGTTACAGTCAACGGGATCGCAAGGAATTGGGACACAGCTTAGTGACTAAACAACAACCATTTAGATCAGTAGACTTTGAGAAAAGCAGATATGAGTCCATAATGTGGGTGGGCTCATCCAATCAGTTGTGGGTCTTAAGAATAAAGACCAAGATTTTCTAAAGAAGAAGAAATTCTCCTCAAAATTGCAACATTGACTCTTCCCTGAATTTTCAGTTTGCTGGCCTGTCTTATCGATTTCAGACTTGCCAGTCACCCTAATTGTGCAAGTGAAATGACTGAAATCCTTGAAATCTCTCTCTCCATTGTGGTACATTATGTTATGTTATGTTCTCTGTTTTTCTTCAAAATCTGGATAGATACACTGGGGCAATTACTATTCAATACATTTGCTGCATTGTTGAAGAGTCCTCTCCTTCAATCACTGGGTTCCAGATCTGAGAATTGGCTCAGGCCCAAAAACTGGGCAAAGGATTTTGACTTTATATTGGGAAAACTGCCTTGGCCTTCCAATCATCCATCCTTGATTTCTTTCCATTCCATAAGTTAAGCCACACCCTTGTTGGGTACCTGTTTATCTCACCTCTGAGAACATCATGTTTTATGAATCAGCTCTTAAGCTCTCTGCATAGCAGCTCCATTACTGTCTTCAGCCTTGCGCCTCATTGTGATAATCGTACCCATCTTGCTTCTGATGGTGATAATGAAATATCTCATATTTAAGGACCCTATCATTCCTTTTTCTGCCATCAACTCTGGCTGACAGAAGACACCTTTGCTGAGCTCAGCAATGCTGGACCCTCTTTAGGAAATCCTTGTGGTTTTGGTAAACAGGTGTCCTCCAGGCCTTTCACAGGACAGAGTTAGCTTTGGATTCATAGTCTGTCCATCCTAAAATGCCCATGTCTCTGAGCCTTGTGATACCTTCCTCTACCATCTCTGCCATACCTTTGATTAAATTTCCCTTAAATGCTGCAAAGAAACTTTTTCTTTCACATTTTGCTCTGAATTGGTAGTTAATCACCCTAACTGTCATTATCTTTCATCAATGAATCAAGGTCTCTTAGGTCACAAGGTCATCCAATTCCATAGTCCTCATTGCTGCCATTTTTTCACCCTGGTGGATCCCTGCCCAGTTTGCCTCTGGTGAGAATTATAATAGCTGCACATCTGCAGCATTTCTCCTACCACTGGTGATGTGATTTGGAGTCGACTCTGCTCTGAATGATTCAAGTCTACAGTCCCACTGAAATGACTCTAAGAAATCTACTTCCCTACCACCATATCTGATACCAATGGCCAAAGATGGAACTCTCTGGAAACAGACTCAGGACCAGACTGTGCTGAAGATTTTCTGCAGGTGCTCTCAGCAAAGATGCCTGGGAGGTGACAAAGGCAGGGTTAGCAGAGGGAGAAGCCCCCACCTTGCAGTTGCAACTGAAGCCTCAGGTGACTCTTTAGAAAATTCTGTATCAGTGAGTCATTGCTGCAAGGCAGCTCTGGGAGAGGACATGACTATGGGCAAGGCTGTTCCCTGTGACTGAGAAGGATGCAGCTGTGAACTGTCAGTTGCTGACATTCCTAACTCTAAGATATAGACACATGGGCCCTGAAATGGGGGTCTGAGGTGAAAACCATAGTATCCCCCATACTGCTGCTCATGGAAGGGTTCTCTGCAGACAAAACATCTTTAGAGTGGACAAGATCTGGATGGGATAGTGGATGATAAGCTCACTTCAGATGGGGGAAAGAGCACTAGCAAAGGCCAAGAAATGGGGATGTGGAATATTCTAGTAAGCAGATAATCCAGAGAATACAAAGGACGGGGAGAGAGGTGGGGGAACAAAATCTGTTTAGAGTATTTGTAACAAGAGAAAAGACATCATCTTGTCAATGCCTAGTTGGGAAATTTTTCCTCATATTCTAGGTTGTCTTGAAAATCTTGTGAAATCTGTAGCTTATGAAACAGTAGGAGTAAAAGAAATAAACCAAGAATGCAAATTCAAATGTCTATAGGAACTGGCCAGGCAACATAGGACAATCTGGTGAAATTGGATACTTTCAACACAGACACACATTGCAGATAATGCATGCCCTGCTTCTGGAGTTTATATGAAGGCCTTGCACAAATTAGAAAATGTTCCCCCTTGGGGCTGGTACAGTCCAATGCCTGATGGGGGCATGGCACGGCAGGCCAAGTGAGGGCCTTTACCAGCTTGACTGTTGCCCTCTGTGTGTGGCACAGAGTCTCCAACCACTAAACAGCCCTGCTGATATATTCTCCATTGTTCTTTTCCATACAAATGACCCTTTCCACCTTTAATTCAGAAAGAGCAGCAGAAGTAGCATATGAATACCAGGTGACACCTGCCCCAGTGCAGGGTGATAACAGGGAGTGCTGAGGACTGAAGCAAACTGGTGATGACATGCCAGGCTGTGGGCTTTGTGTTGTTACATCTTTGGTTTTTCATGATGTCAAAAATCTGGATTTTTTTAAATGTGCATTTAATTGTTTGCTAAGTTAAAAAAAAATGGTCCAAACATCATCACCACTGGCTGTTACTTTCTGTCTGCAGGACATCCTTTTTGCAAACTGTCAATTAAACAGTCACCCACCCTCTGCCCCTGCTCACCCCAGATTGCATTCAGGAACCAACCTCACAGAAGGAGCACACACTGAGTGTGACGGCTCAATAGGACCATCTTTTGGTTTGCAACCAAAGTTACCAGTTTTTTCCTCAGTTCAAAATCAAATAAATGGGTGAAGGGGAATCAAAGAAGATGAAGGTGCTATAGAATAAAGTGTTCATAGCAGAGACACAGAGAGTGGAGTGCCTGAGAGTAAGAGGGAGTCTCTTCCCCAGTGATAGGTAAATAGGTCCAGGAATTTTGTGGAGTGTGTTGAACCAAAGCAGAACTTCCTGGGAATAAAAGGACAGTGACTTCTTTATTTTTTATATCAGAAAAAGGTTATCCCTGGTGGCTCAGGTGGTAAAGAATCTGCCTGAAATTCAGGAGACCTGGATTTGATCCCTGGATTAGGAAGACTCCCTGGAGAAGGGAATGGCAACCCACTCCAGTATTATTGCCTAGAGAAATTCATGGACAGAAGAGCCTGGAGGGCTATAGTCTATGGTGTCACAAAGAGTCAGACACGACTAAGGGACTTTCATTTTCACTGACCACCCCTTCAATTTTCTAATACCAGGCTGAAAAGAACAGGACATCAGTACAATCTTTCCTGGACGGCAGCGAGGGGCGGGGGCGGGGGATGAGGGGTGGTTGTGTTGGTGTGTATCAAAGACCAGACTTATGGAAACGCATTAATAGAGCTTTTTTATTGTTGTTTAATTGCAAACAAAAAATGAGATTATTGGAAATGCAAGACGGGAGCACAGAATCCACAGGAGGCCAGAGGAAAAGATTTGGAAAACGGTCAGGAAAAGAAGAGCTCTGGAGGTTTGGGCGGCAGAATCATGGCTCAGCTGATTAACAAAAGCCTCCAGTCTGCTATTTAAAGTGATCCCTTCGTGTTTTTATTTCCAGTATTCTGGGAGGTGGTTCATGGAGTATCCCGCTTTGGGTTATGGCAGAGAGTGTTTTGCCTATGTTATCCTCTAGGAGTTTTATAGTTTCTGGTCTTATGCTTAGATCTTTGATCCATTTTGAGTTTATCTTTGTGTATGGTGTTAGAAAGTGATCTAGTTTCATTCTTTTGCAAGTGGCTGTCCAGTTTTCCCACCACCACTTGTTAAAGAGGTTGTCTTTTCTCCATTGTATATTCTTGCCTCCTTTGTCAAAGATAAGGTGCCCATAGATGCGTGGATTTATCTCTGGGCTTTCTATTCTGTTCCATTGATCTATATTTCTGTCTTTGTGCCAGTACCATGCTGTCTTAATGACTGTGGATTTGTAGTATAGCCTAAAGTCAGGTAGGTTGATTCCGCCAGTTCCATTCTTCTTTCTCAAGATTTCTTTGGCTATACGAGGTTTTTTGTATTTCCATACAAATTGAGAAATTATTTGTTCTAATTCTTTGAAAAAGACCTCTGGTAGCTTGATAGGAATTGCATTGAATCTATAGATTGCTTTGGGTAGTATACTCATTTTCACTATATTGATTCTTCCAATCCACGAACACGGCACATTTCTCCATGTGTTTGTGTCCTCCTTGATTTCTTTCATCAGTGTTTTATAGTTTTCTATATACAAGTCTTTTGATTCTTTAGGTGGAAATACTCCTAAGTATTTTATCCTTTTTGTTTCGATGGTGAATGGAATTGTTTCCTTAATTTCTCTTTCTGATTTCTCACTGTTAGTGTATAGGAATCCCAGAATATTGGAAATAAAAACACGAATAAACAAATGGGACCTAATTAAAATTAAAAGCTTTTGCACAACAAAGGAAACTATAAGCAAGGTGAAAAGACAGTCTTCAAAATGGGAGAAAATAATAGCCAATGAAGCAACAGACAAACAATTAATCTCAAAAATATACAAACAACTCCTGCAGCTCCATTCTAGAAAAATAAACAACCCAATTAAAAAGTGGGCCAAAGAACTTAACAGACATTTCTCCAAAGAAGATATAAAAATGGCTAACAAACACATGAAAAGATGCTCAACATCACTCATTATCAGAGAAATGCAAATCAAAACTACAATGAGGTACCACTTTACACCAGTCAGAATGGCTGCCATCCAAAAGTCTACAAGCAATAAATGCTGGAGAGGATGTGGAGAAAAGGGAACTCTCTTACACTGTTGGTGGGATTGCAAACTAGTACAGCCACTATGGAAAACAGTGTGGAGGTTCCTTAAAAAGCTGCAAATAGACCTGCCATATGACCCGGCAATCCCACTGCTGGGCATATACACCGAGGAAACCAGAATTGAAAGAG
>ML660238.1:311968-367922 GCA_007570785.1 Antilocapra americana
ATATACACAATGGAATATTACTCAGCATTAAAAAAAAATTCATTTGAAGCAATTCTACTCAGATGGACGAAACTGGAGCCCATTATCCAGAGTGAAGTAAGCCAGAAGCAAAAACAACAATGCAGTATATTAACACATATATATGGAATTTAGAAAGACGGTAACGAGAACTCAACATGCGAGACAGCAAAAGGAACACAGATGTATAGAATAGACTCTTGGACTTTGTGGATGAGGGTAAGGGTGGGATGATATGGGAGAAGGGCATTGAAGCATGTTAATTGTCATATGTCTAATCAATCGCCAGCCCAGGATTGATGCTCGGGGCTGGTACAGCGAGATTTCCTGGGGGGGAGGGAGGAGGGAGGGGGGTTCCGGAGGGGAAGCATATGTAAACACATGGTGATATCATGACAATGTATGGCAAAAACAATAAAAAAAAAGAAAAAAAAATAATAAAATAAAGTGATCCCTTATAAGCAGCAAATAGTGCTTCTCTGTCCATGGAATTTTCCAGTCAAGAATACTGGAGTGAGTTGCCATTTCCTTCTTCAGGGAATCATACTGATCCATGGACCGAATCCCCTTCTGTGTTTCCTGCATTGGCAGGTGAATTCTTTACCACTGTGCCACCTGGGAAGCCCCTTTATTTGTAGGGGTCTCTATTTATAATATCAGGTATGTTTCAGTTTGGTTTTATTTTATTCATGGAGCTACTGAGTTAATCTGTCTTTTTCCCACTGATCTGTGACAGCTTTTCTGAAATGTATTAAGCTCTCATGAGCCTGTTTCTGAGCACTCCTTTCTGCCTCACTGATGCCTTTTGTTTGTTCTTGGGCCTATAACAGACGATTTCTATTACCAAACGTGTGCCTCAACATCTAGCAGGGCAAGCCTCCCCTCTCTTCTTGTTCAAAGTCAACTGTATTTTTCATGGTCCTTTATTCTTCCATGTAAATTTTAGAATAAGTTTATCAAATATATGAAAAAAATCAGGTTAAATTTTTATAAGATTGCAATGAATTTATTGATTTGGGGAGTAGAATTGCACTTTTACATATTTGCAAGAGCATAGAAGGTCTATCTATTTGTGTATTCAGATAATTTTTTCTGCCTTTTGTCAGGGTTTCAAAGTTTTCCCTATAGAGGTTTTGTGAGTTCTTTACTAAGTGAATCCTCAGACAGTTCATACTTGCTGTAGATGGTCCTTGATTTTTGTTATATTCCTTAGCTTCATTAGATTAAACACTTTTACATTTCCATGGATCCTCATTTAACAACTTGTTGTAAATACATTCTTTTATTTTCCTTTAGTGATTATCTTAGATTAATATTTGCCCTTGATTTTTTTTAATTTATTTTAACTTGTTAATTTCATCACTTCCTGGATGATGCTAACATTTATCCTTCTGTTTTTCATGCTATTATTGTTGAGTATTTTATTTCTGCCTCACTATATTTAAATCTTACAATACATTATTATTGTTAGAGTAAGTGTCCATTTATTTTACATAGTTAACTTTTATCTGAAAGCATTTGTATTTGGTCTGAAGATTCCCTTTAATATATGCTTTGGCTAATTCTTTTAGTATGTGTGTGAATATGTGTCTTAAAATATCTTCATTTGACTTTTAATTTTAAAAGTTAATTTCACTGAGATTAGAATTTTAGCTTGGCTGTATTTTCTTTCAGCAATTTGAAGAATGACATTGTCTTCTCTCTTTTTTTAATTCATTTATTTATTTTAATTGGAGGCTAATTACTTTACAGTATTGTGGTGGTTTTTGCCATACATCAACATGGTCAACCATGGGTGTACATGTGTCCCACCATCCTGGAAACCCCTCCCGCCTCCCTCCCCACCCCATCCCTCTGGTTTGTCCTAGAGCACCAGCTTTGAGTGTCCTGCTTCATTCAGCAAACTTGCTCTGGTCATCTGTTTTACATATGGTAATATACCTGTTTCAATGCTCTTCTCTCATATCATCTCACCCTCGCCTTCTCCCAGATAGTCCAAAAGTCTGTTCTTTACATCTGTGTCTCTTTTGCTGTTTTGCACATAGGGTCATCACTACAATCTTACTAAATTCTATATATATATGTGTTAATATACTGTATTGGTGTTTCTCTTTCTGGCTTACTTCTCTCTGTATAACAGGCTCCAGTTTCATCCACCTCATTAGAACTGATTCAAATGCGTTCTTTTTAATAGCTGAGTAATATTCCATTGTGTATATGTACCACAACTTCCTTATCCATTCATCTGCTGATGGACATCTAGGTTGCTTCCATGTCTTAGCTATTGTAAACAATGCTGCAATGAACATTGGGGTACATGTGTCTCTTGACATTGTCTTCTATTTCCATTGTTTTGTGAAAAATCAACTGTCAGTCTTACCATTGCCTCTTTCAAGGAAATATATCTTGTTTTTTTTCTTCATGCTTTAAAGGTCTTTAAAAACCTTGTCTTTTGTTTTCAATAGTTTGAGTGTGATTACCTACATGGCTTTGTATTTATCTTGGTTATGTTACATAGAGCTTTTTAGTTTGGTGGCTTGATGTTATTCTTTGGTTTGAAAAATTCTTGGTTACTATCTCTTAAAATATTTTTATAGGTCCATTTATCCTTCTCCTCCTCCTTATCCTCCTTCTTCTGTGATTGAATTTATTTGTGTATTGTAAACCACATGACTTTTATGTCCTTTTCTGTATTTTTAAAACTGACTTGTCTTTGCATAATCCCCTATGGCTATTTTTATTCTAACTTGTCTTCCAATTCACTATTTCTCTCTTCAGGTGTGTCTAATCTGCTGTTAAACCTATTCATTGAGTACTTAATTTTAATTATTATTTTTAGTTACAAAATTTTCATTTTATCCTTTGTATTTGCATTTATCTGGACTAAATGTTCCATACTGCTTTTAAACTTCTTGAGCATATAAGGTATAGTTATATTAAAGTCTCATTTTAATCATTTCCATATCTGTATCTCCTATGTCACTGTTTCTACTGTGTGATTTTTTTTCTGTTGGCTTTTGGTCTCTTCTTGTACTTTTTGCACTTTGTATGAAAACTGTTTTGAGACTCAATATTCTAGCTTTCATTCATTTGTGCTTGAAACAAGCAATTGGGTAAGAGGTACATGACTTTAAAATAATTCAGGGCTGAGATTATTTGAACTTTAGAATTTATGAGACCTGGTCTCTTTCTGATTCACTCTTCTTTTCAGAGTCTCACCTGAAAATCTAGAATGTTTACCATGGTACGTTATCCTTGGTCATTGTTAGCATCAGATTTTGCCCCAGCCTCAAAGGCTGTGCTCAACTTCTCAGTCTCTGAGCCACCAATTTACTTGGTGATAACAGGCTTCCCAGATGGCGCCAGTGGTAGAGAAACTGCCTGACAACGCAGGAGACATAAAAGACATGGGTTCAATCCCTGGATTGGGAATATCTCTGGGAGAAGGGCATGGCTGTCCACTCTGATATTCTTGCCTGGAAAATCCCATGGACAGAGGAGCCTGGCAGGTGACATGCAGTCCATAGGGTCACATAGAGTTGGACACAACTGAAGTGACTGAGTACACACAGCTCAATTGCCTCAATAAAAGGAGCAGTACTAAATGTAGGGCTTATCTTTCCAGGTTTCCCTTCTCTCTGGAATTTTGACCCCTTAAGTTCTCACTGCATTTATACCTCTCATTCTGGCAATAAAATCTCTTAAAAAAATAGTTTCCCAGATGTTTTTGGTTCTTTCTTGATAGGGAGATTGGTCTGAAACAAGCTCTGTTCTTTTGTCAGAAGTGGAAGTACCCAGCATATTTTTAAAATTAAAAAGAATTACCTTCAAATCAGAAAATATTATAACATATAATGTGGAGAAGTGTTAGCATTTCTTCATAAAACTTTGTTTCAATTACACATTTATATATTATATATCAGACTGAGAAGTAAAATGTAACTCTTAGCAAAGCAAGCTGAAAATTGTTAAAGGTAAGCCATACCAAAACAGATTCTGTGCCATATATTAAGTATAATACAAGAAAATGAAGTACCTGGCCTTGGAATAAAATATTTACATTCTGACTCAGCATTGATGGAGTCACGTTAAAATGGACAAGGTGCTTAAGATCTTTGACCTGTTTGTTTATCTACAAGTTGAAGATTTGGATAAAATGTTCCATGATGCCCTATCTTCTTTCCTTCTGTCACGTTCCTTAATTTAAAAATTGCTTAGACTCTCTGTTTCTCATTTTTCTCACCTATTAATGAAAATAGTAATAACTTACAAAGATGCCCATTTCTCACATTTTAATGTATCTGTAGGTGAAGTGTTCCTTGCAGCTGGTAGCATCTCATAAACACTGCCAGCCAATTGTGACATTACAAGCATGACCTGTGCCTGTGCAAGCTTGGTCATAGTTGTTCATAGTCATCACTTTGGTTGATAATGCCCAAATTGGAACTACCCATTTTGAATTAAATTTCCATTAAAAAAAGACTCTTCAGAGATGGTAATGAGAACCCAGCATGCGAGACAGCAAAAGGAACGCAGATGTATAGAACAGACTCGTGGACTCTGTGGATGAGGGCAAGGGTGGGATGATATGGGAGAATGACATTGAAACATGTTAATTATCATATGTGTAACCAATCGCCAGCCCAGGATTGATGCTTGGGGCTGGTGCATCGAGATTTCCCTGGGGGAGGAAGGAGGGAGGGAGGAAGGAGGGGGGTTCTGGAGGGGGAGCATATGTAAACCCATGGCGATATCATGTCATTGTATGGCAAAACTAATAAAAAATAAAAAAAAGACTCTTCAGAAAGATAAAATACTTTCTTTTAGCATTGAAACTGAAAATCATCATGAATAGAGAAAAGCCCAGAAAAAAGCAGTGGAGTGTAAATTTGATATTAGTGTATGAGCAGTGGGCTGTATCAAGTTAAGCTGGAGCATGTTTCATAGAGTCTTTAAACTAGTGAGGCCTCAAATTAGAAATGACCAAAAGAAGAATCTGCATGACATTTAAACTACAGAAAGAAAAAATATGTCATTACTGTGAGATGGCCCTTGTAGTCAAATGCAGTGAGACAAATGTTGAGGGGGCTGCAGATTTCGGCCTTTTCTTTACCTTCCCAGCACCATTCCTGTTTTTTGTCTCTGCTCCTGGCAATATTGTTCAAAAGTAGCCCCAGGCCACCTCCAGGCACTTACTTCAGTCTTGAAGAAGCTGTAACGATGCAAAGGTGTTTTGCCTAAAGTTTTCACTTTCCTCTCAGGTGCAAAGGATTTGCTAACAAAATAAGCTACTCGTTGAATACAAATAAATAATGCAAATATTTATTAGAGAATTATCTAGTTTGCTTTCCATATACTAACATTAAAAGAAATGAGGAATAGAGCAGAGGATGCATCACCATTTTGGGTTTTTGACCAATATCTAGACCTAAACAACACTAAGAAATATCATGTCACAGCACATCTGGAATTCCAATTGGGAAAGGGTCCCAGGCAACACTTCTCTCTGTGGGTGAAACTTTCACGATTGAAGTTTGGGGTTCCTGCTTATAATCACAGGACAGATGAAAACTGATATCATCATCACTCTGTGACCAAATTACAAGGTTCATTCAGTTCAGTTGCTAAGCCATGTCTGACTCTTTGCAACCCTGTAGACTCCAGTACACCAGGCCTCCCTGTCCATCACCACCTTCCAAAGTCTACTCAAACTCTTGTCTAATGAGTCGGTAATGCTATCCAACCACATTATCCTCTGTCATCCCTGTCTCCTCCAACCTTCAACCTTTCCCAGCATCAGGGCTTTTTCAAATGATTCAGTTTTTTTGTATCAGGTGGCCAAAGTATTGGAGTTTCAACTTCAGCATCAGTCCTTCCAGTGAATATTCAGGACTGATTTCCTTTAGGATGGAATAGTTTGGTCTCCTTGCAGTCCAATGGACTCTCAAGAGTCTTCTCCAACACCACAGTTCAAAAGCATCAGCTCTTTGATGCTCAGCTTTCTTTAGAGTCCAACTCTCACATACATACATGACTGCTGGAAAAACAATACTTTTGACTAGAAGGACCTTTGCTGGCAAAGTAATGTCTCTGCTTTTTAATATGCTGTCTAGGTTGGTCACAGCTTTTCTTCCAAGGAGCAAGTGTCTTTTAATTTCATGTCTGCAGTCACCATCTGCAGTGATTTTGGAGCCCAAAAAGATACAGTCTGTTAATGTTTCCACTGTTTCCCCATCTATTTGCCATGAAGTGATGGGACCAGATGCCATGATCTTGGTTTTCTAAATGTTGAGTTTTAAGCCAGCCTTTTCACTTTCATTAAGGCTCTTTAGTTCTTCATTTTCTGCCATAAGGATGGTGTCACCTGCATATCTTGAGGTTATTGATATTTCTCCTGGCAATCTTGATTCTAGCTTGTGCTTCATCCAACCCAGCGTTTCTCAGGATGTACTCTGCATATAAGTTAAATAAGCACGGTGACAATATACATCCTTGACTTAATCCTTTCCTGATTTGGGAAGGAACCAGTCTGTTGTTCCCTGTCCAGTTCTAACTGTTGCTTCTTGACCTGCATGCAGATTTCTTGGGATGCAGGTCAGGTGGTCTGGTATTCCCATCTCTTTAATAATTTTCCACAGTATGTTGTGATCCACACAGTCAAAGGCTTTGGCATAGTCAATAAAGCAGAAGTAGATGCTTTTCTGGAACTCTCTTGCTTTTTCAATGATTGAATCGATGCTGGCAATTTGATCTCTGGTTGTTCTGCCTTTTCTAAAACCAGGTTGAACATCTGGAAGTTCACGGTTCATGTACTGTTGAAGCCTGGCTTGGAGAATTTCAAGCACTACTTTACTAGCTTGTGAGAAGAGTGCAACTGTGCAGTAGTTTGAGCATTCTTTGGCATTGCCTTTCTGTGGGATTGGAATGAAAACTGACCTTTTCTAGTCCTGTGGCCACTGCTGAGTTTTCCAAAGTTGCAGGCATATTGAGTACAGCACTTCCACAGCATCATCTTTCAGGATTTGAAATAGCTCAACTGGAATTCCATCACCTCCACTAGCTTTGGTCATAGTGATGCTTCCTAAGGTCCACTTGACTTCACATTCCAGGATGTCTGACTCTAGGTGAGTGGTCACACCATCGTGATTATCTGGGTTGTAAAGATTTTTTTTTTTGTACAGTTCTTCTGTGTATATGTGGCAGCTGCGTGGCACTGGAGTGGTAGCTGTGCAGTTCTTGAGCAGCAGCTATGCAATGCTGGAGAGACTGTGAGGAGATACCCATGTCCAAGGGAAGAGAAGCCCCAGCAAGATGGTAGGTGCTGGAGTGGCAACTGCATGGTGCTGGAGCGACTTTGGGAAAATACTGCACATCCAAGGGCAAAGAAGACACTCCAGAAAAATGGCAGGAGGGGTGAAATCACATTTAGAATCAAACCCCATACCCACCAGAGACGCTCAGAGGGCTCAAACAAACCTTGTGTGTACTGGGACCCAGAGACTCCACAGAGACTGAGTCCGAACTGTGTTTGAGTATCTCCTGTGGAGGTACTGGTCAACAGTGGATGGCCACAGGGTCAGGTGCTCTGGGTGCAGCAGACCTGGGTATGGCATACACTCTCATGGAGGAGGTCACCATTAACCCCACCATAGAGCTAGAGAGCTTCCACAGGACTGGGGAAATAGACTCTTGGAGGGCACAAACACAACCTTGTGTGCACCAGGACCCAGGAGAAAGGAGCAATGACCCAGCAAAAGACTGACCCAGACTTTCCCAAGAGTGTCCAGGAGCCTCTGGAGGAGGTATGGGTCAGTGGTGGCCTGCTGCAGGGTTGGGGGGTACTGACTGTGACAATGCCTGCATAAGACCTTTTGAAGGAGGTCACCCTTATCTTCATTACCTGAGGTCAAACAACTGGGAGGGAACACAGCCCCCCCCCCATCAACATAAAATTGGATTAAAGAATACTGAGCATAGCCCTGCCCATCAGAACAAGACCCAGTTTCCCCCTCAGTCTCTCCCATCAGGAAGCTTCCATAAGCCTCTTAACCTTCTCCATCAGAGGGCAGACAGAGTGAAAATCACAATCACAGAAAACTAACCAGTTTGATCACATGTACCATAGCCTTATCTAACTCATTGAAACTATGATCCATGCCATGTAGGGCCACCCAAGATGGACAGGTCATGGTGGAGAGTTCTGACAAAACATGGTCCACTGGAGAAGGGAATGGCAAACCACTTCAGTATTCTTGCCTTGAGAATCCCATGAACAGTGTGAAAAGGCAAAAAGATAGGACTCTGAAAGATGAATTCTCCAGATCAGCAGGTGCCCAATATCTTACTGGAGATCACTGCAGAAATAACTCCAGAAAGAATGAAGAGACAGAGCCAAAGCAAAAACAACACACAGTAGTGGATGTGACTGGTGATAGAAGTAAACTCCGATGCTATGAGAACAATATTGCATAGGAACCTGGAATGTTAGCTCCATGAATCAAGGCAAATTAGAAGTGGTCAAACAGGAGGTGACAAGAGTTAACATTGACATTCTAGGAATCAGTGAACTAAAATGGACTGGATGGGTGAATTTAAATCAGGTGACCATTAAATGTAGATGGTCATAGCAAGCACTCTCTACCAACAACAAAAGAGAGGACTCTACACATGGACATCACCAGATAGTAAATACTGAAATGAGATTGATTATATCCTTTGCTGCCAAAGATGGAGAAACTCTATAAAGTCAGCAAAAACAAGACCAGGAGCAAACTGTGGTCCAGATCATGCAAAATTCAGACTTAAGTTGAAGAAAGTGGAGAAAACCACTAGACCACTGAGGTATGACCTAAGTCAAATCCCTTATGACTACACAGTAGAATGACAAATAGATTCAAGAGATCTGATAAAGTGCCTGAAGAACTATGGACATTGGACAGGAGGCAGGGATCAAGAACATTCCCAAGAAAATGAAATGCAAAAAGGCAAAATGGTTGCCTGAGGAGGCCTTACAAATAGCAGTGAAAAGAAGACAAGTGAAAAGCAAAGGAAAAATATACCCATTCGAATGCAGAGTTCCAAACAATAGCAAGGAGAGATAAGAACACCTTCCTCAGGGATCAATGTAAAGAAATAGAGGAAAACAACAGAATGGGAAAGATTACAGATCTCTTCAAGAAAATTAGAGATACCAAGGGAACATTTAGTGCAAAGATGGGTTCAATAAAGGACAGAAATAGTATGGACCAAAAAGAAGCAAAAGATATTAAAAGGAGGTGGCAAGAATACACAGAAGAATTGTACAAAAAAGATCTTCATCACTGAAATAATCACGATGGTGTGATCACTCACCTAGAGTCAGACATCCTGGAATGTGAAGTCAAGTGGATCTTAGGAAGCATCACTGCAAACAAAGCTAGCGGAGGTGATGGAATTTCATTTGAGCTATTGATGCTGTGAAAGTGCTGCACTCAATATGCCAGCAAATTTGGAAAACTCAGCAGTGGCCACAGGACTAGAAAAGGTCAGTTTTCATCCCAATCCCAAAGAAAGGCAATGCCAAAGAATGCTCAAACTACTGTACAGTTGCACTCATCTCACACACTAGTAAAGTAATGCTTGAAATTCTCCAAGCCTTCAGTTGAAGCTCAAAGGCTTCAACAGTACATGAACCATGAACTTCCAGATGTTCAAGCTTGTGTCAGAAAGGGCAGAGGAACTGGAGATCAAATTGCCAACATCCATTAGATCATCAAAAAATCAAGAGAGCTCCAGAAAAAGACTATCTCCTCTTTATTGACTCTGCCAATGCCTTTGACTGTGTGTATCACAATCAGTTCAGTTCAGTCACTCAGTCATGTCCAACTCTTTGTGACCCCATGAATTGCAGCATGCCAGGCCTCCCTGTCCATCACCAACTCCCAGAGTCTACCCAAACCCATGTTCATTGACTCGGTGATGCCATCCAGGCATATTATGGATCACAATAAACTGTGGAAAATTCTGAAAGAGATGGGAATGCCAGATCACCTGACCTGCCTCTTGAGAAATCTGTGTGCAGGTCAAGAAGCAACAGTTAGAACTGGACATGGAACAACAGACTGGTTCCAAATCAGGAAAGGATTAAGTGTAGTCTGTATATTATCACCTTGCTTATTTAATTTATATGCAGAGTACATCATGAGAAATGCTGGGCGGATGAAGCATAAGCTGGAATCAAGATTGCTGGGAAAAATATCAATAACCTCAGATATGCAGGTGACACCACCCTTAAGGCAGAAAGTGAAGAAGATTAAAGAACCTGGATGAAAGTGAAAGAGGAGAGTGAAAAATGTGGCTTGAAACTCAACATTTAGATAATAAGATCATGGCATCTGGTCCCATTGCTTCATGACAAATAGGGAAACAATAGAAATAGTGACAGATGATTTTGGGGGGCTCCAATATACTGCAGATGGTGACCACAGTCACGAAATTAAAAGACACTTGCTCCTTGGAAAAAAGTTATGACCAACCTAGACAGCATATTAAAAATCAGAGACATTACTTTGCCAACAAAGGTCCTTCTAGTCAAAGGTATGGTTTTTCCAGTAGTCATGTGTGGATATGAGAATTGGACTATAAAGAAAGCTGAGTGCTGAAAAATTGATACTTTTTTTTCCCTCTAAACATTTAGGAATTTTTTTTTACTTTTTTAAAAAAAATTTATTTTCTTTACAAAATCATGTTGATTTTGCCATACATTGACGTGAATCTGCCATGTGTATACATGTGTTCCCCTTCCAGAACCGATACTTTTGAACTGTGGTGTTGAAGACGCTTGAGAGTTCATTGGACTGCAAGGAGATCAAACCATTCCAGCCTAAAGGAAATCAGTCCTGAATATTCACTGGAAGGACTGATGCTGAAGCTGAAACTCCAATACTTTGAACTCCTGATGCAAAGAACTGACTCATTTGAAAAGACCTCGATGCTGGGAAAGATTTAAGTTGGGAAGTGAAGGGTATGACAGAGGATGAGATGGTTGGATGGCATCACCCACTCAATGGACATGAGTAAACTCCAGGAATTGGTTTTGGGAGTTTGAGTAAACTCCAGGGAATCTGAGTAAACTCCAGGAATTGGACAGGGAGGCCTGATGTGTTGCAGTCCATGGGTTCACAAAGAGTCAGACACAACTGAGTGACTGAACTTAACTCCTTCACTGCCACTTTGGAGCAGTCTCTCAAAGCTATCTGAGATGCTGCCTCCCTGGCTGCAGTCCTCATTTTGCCCCATTAAAACTTAAAATACTCTCAAGCTGTACATCTTTTTTATCCAGTATCTCACAGATCTTAACTAATGAAGATGCCCACAGTAAAAGCTGTGTTACATTTTATACTATGATTTCTGCAAAGTCTTTCCTTTCACTCATCCAGAAGTACAATGAGGATTGGGAGAAATCATCAAATCCCTTAGAGTAGATGATTGATATTTCAAGCAGTGAGAGGCTGGTGTGATCCATGTGTGTTTCCCCCACACCAACCTTTAAGGTAGTGACTATGGTAGCTAGAGATGGTCAAGTCCTTCACCCCTTTGTATGCATGTCATTCCTTGCATCAAGATGGAGGTCTAATTCTTCCTGTCTTCAATCTGGGGACCAATGGCAGGTATCAGAAGTGTTGTTCTGGGGTTTCTGAGGCTACATAGTGAGAACCTTCTGACTTGTTCCTGGGTCTTTTCACTACTCTTGGGATGATCCCTCTTGGAGCACAGCCACCATGCTGCAAAGAGGTTCAAGCCTCATATGGAGCCATACACAGTGCTCCAGTCAATAGGCCCAGGTGAGCTCCCTGCCCACAGCCTACATCAACTTTCAGGCATGTGAGGGAACCACCTCAAATGTTCAGCCCATCAAACCTTCAGATAACTTAAGCCCAGTTGACATCTGAGTGTACCACATGGCAATCCCAACGGATAGTTACCCAGACGAGTATAGTCAGCCTATAGAACTGTGAGATACCACCCAAGTGGTAACTGTCATAAACCTCTAAGTTTTGGGGTAATTTCCTCACTTGTTTTGAAGCAAGAGATAAACACAACAGTGTCTTGGTTTAACTGGCGACTCTTTTCTTTCTTTATAGCAATAAAATGATGTGCATTTTCGATTATTAGAATCTTACAGTTGATGAAATATAGTAATAGCTTTCTCACTTCACAAGATTGCTTGGATAATTAAATCTCTTTACCAATATGGTCTATTCTGTGTGTGCGTGCGTGTGTGTGTGTGTGTGTGTGTGTGTGTGTGTGTGTGTGTGTGTGTGTGTAATGAAGTTTTATTAAAGTATAAAGAAGATAGAGAAAGCTTCTGACATAGGCATCAGAAGGGGGCAGAAAGAGTACCCCCTTGCTAGTGTTAGCAGTGGAGTTATATACTCTACAATGAATCAAAAGAATGTCTGGAGGTTGTAAAGACCTCACCAGACCTACTCCCATAAGATAACAGGATTAGCCAGAAGGTTTAATCCAGAGACTTTCCTCAGGCAGGATACATTATTGTTATATAATACTAAGGAATGTGTGTGTGGGGGGGAGTTTGTCCTTTTCTCCTCCTTGAGAATTCCAGACTCCTCTCTTCTTGGGGACCCCTGAACTTCTTATCAACCTGCCTAGGTTGATAATGACTTTCTCATTCTCCCCTTTTCTTTTAGAATTATGTTGCCAAGGGAAAGGGGCATCATTTTCATTCCATAACTACTTCCTTCTATTTAGGGGCATGGTCCCTAAATTGTTGAGACAACATATTCTCCTAACCCTCATATTGAGGGTCTCTGATCCAGGGGCCCCAAGTAATATTTGGAAGAGACTATGGCACTCATAGGAGCTTGGACTACAAATGGTTATTTGTAAATTAAGAGCTTTTAGATAGTTAGAAAACCCCATTATACAGTTACAGATGTAAGGCAAAATAGTCATTAAACCAAGTTAAAATCAAAATGAAAAGTCACATTATGTCCATACTTACATCAATCCATCTTAAGGTTGTTAGATGTCATCAGTTTAAGAAGAGGCATCAATGCGATTGTTGTCGAAGATATTCGAATACTTGGAGAAAGTCTTTTCCTTGAAGTGGAGATGTCCACCATGGGAAGCCTCCCACTGATGAAGAGGGGAGTACTCCACAGACCAAGAAGTTAGACTGATTGTGAAATGCTCCATGGGAGTGAGCCCAGGACAGGAAGGCATTGTCGTGAGGATCAAGCAGCAGACTCAGGATTTTTGGAGCCAGCAGAAGTAGACTCACATAGATTACAGGTCCATCTTTTGGCTCATCCAGACAGTCCCATTATGGAAGCAGATTGGGAAGAAAGTGGGCTAGGGGCTTCAGTAAGCACAAAGTTGCCCCAGCATCTAAAAGGAAATCGACAGATTGGCACCCCCACAGTTATTAATACCTGGGGTTCCTCAGGTGTAATTAGGATGGGAGTTGTGTGGGGACCCCCTGGCACCTTCAGTTCTGATTGTCTTAAGAGTCCCACCCCTGAAACCTATGCCTCTGGAGGTAATCTCTCTTACAGCGTGGTCCCTTGCAAACTGGACATGTAGCCAGGGGAGGCTTGGATGCCTGAAGACAATCCCGCTTGAGATGGCCCTCCTTTCCACAATAATAGCAAGCCCATACCTTTCACCTGGGTCCCTCTGGATATTTTTCTCAGGCTGTTTAAGAAGGGTTCTTACAGCCATTGCAAGGGCTTCTGCCTGTTCCTTTGTCTTTTTCTGCCTTTCTTTCTTTCCCTCATATTCTCTACCATAATAGATGGTCTGAGACAGTTGAAACAGATTATCTAAAGACTGATTTGGTCCATACGCTCATTTTAATAGCTTATGGCAGATAGCTGGAGCCGACTGAGTGGGAAATCTATCTTTTAATATCACTTTTTCCTCTTCTACTGTATAGTCATAAAGGATTTGATGTAGGTCATACCTGAATGGTCTAGTGGTTTTCTCCACTTTCTTCAATTTAAGTCTGAATTTGACAACAAGGAGTTCATGATCTGAGTCATAGTCTGCTCCCAGTTTTGTTTTTGCTGACTGTATAGAGCTTCCCAATCTTTGGCTGCAAAGAATATAATCAATCTCATGTTGGTGTCAACCATCTGGTGATGTCCATGTGTAGAGTCTTCTCTTGTGTTGTTGGAACAGAGTGTTTGCTATGACCAGTGCATTCTCTTGGCAGAACTCTTTATTAGCCTTTGCCCTGCTTCAGTCTGTATTCCAAGACCAAATTTGCCTGTTACTCCAGGTGTTTCTTGACTTCCTACTTTTGCATTCCAGTCCCCTATAATGAAAAGGATGTCTCTTTTGGGTGTTAGTTCCAGAAGGTCTTGCAGGTCTTCATAGAACTTTTTTTTTTTTTCATAGAACTTTTAAACTTCAGTTTTTTCAGCAATACTGGTTGGGCATAGACTTGAATTACCATGATATTGAATGCTCTGCCCTTGGAAATGAACAGAGACCATTCTGTCATTTCTGAGATTGCATCCAAGTACTGCAGTTTGGACTCTTTTGTTGACCATGATGGCTAGTCCTTTTATTCTAAGGGATTCCTGCCCACAGTAGTAGATATAATGGTCATCTGAGTTAAATTCACCCATTCCAGTCTGTCTTAGTTCACTGATTCCTAGAATGTGAATGTTCACTCTTGTCATCTCCTGCTTGACCACTTCCAATTTGCCTTGATTCACGGACCTAACATTCCAGATTCCTATGCAATATTGCTCTTTACAGAATTGAATCTTACTTCTATCACAAGTCCCATTAACAACTGGGTGTTGTTTTTGCTTTGGTTCCATCCCTTCATTCTTTGTGGAGTGGTTTCTCCACTGATCTCTAGTAGCATATTGGCCACCTACTAACCTGGAGAGTTCATCTTTCCGTGTCCTATCTTTTTGTCTTTTCATACTGTTCAACCACCTGACCTGCCTCTTGAGAAACCTGTATGCAAGTCAGGAAGAAACAGCTAGAACTGGACATGGAACAACAGACTGGTTCCAAATAGGAAAAGTAGTACATCAAAGCTGTATATTGTCACCCTGCTTATTTAACTTATATGCAGAGTACATCATGAGAAATGCTGGGCTGGAGGAAGCACAAGCTGGAATCAAGATTGCCGGGAGAAATATTAATAACCTCAGATGACACCACCCGTATGGCAGAAAGTGAAGAAGAACTAGAGAGCTTCTTGATGAAAGTGAAAGAGGAGAGTGAAAATGTTGACTTAAAACTCAACATTTAGAAAACTAAGATCATGGCATCTGGTCCCATCACTTCATGGCAGATAGATGGGGAAACAGTGGAAACAGTGGCTGACTTTACTTTTCTGGGCTCCAAAATCACTGCAGATGGTGATTGCAGCCACAAAATTAAAAGACACTTATTCCTTGGAAGAAAAGTTATGACCAACCTAGACAGCATATTTAAAAGCAGAGTCATTACTTTGCCAACAAAGGGTCTGTCTAGTCAAGGCTATGGTTTTTCCAGTGGTCATGTATGGATGTGAGGGTTGGACTATAAAGAAAGCTGAGTGCCAAAGGATTGATGCTTTTGAACTGTGGTGTTAGAGAAGACTCTTGAGAGTCCCTTGGACTGCAAGGAGATCCAATCAGTCCATTCTAAAGGAGATCAGTCCTGGAGTGTTCATTGGAAGGAATAATGTTGAAGCTGAAACTCCAATACTTTGGCCACCTGATGCAAAGAGCTGACTCTTCAGAAAAGACCCTGATGCTGGGAAAGATTGAAGGCAAGAGGAGAAGGGGACGACAGAGGATGAGATGGCTGGATGGCATCACCAACTCGATGGATATGGGTTTGGGTGGACTCAGGGAGTTGGTCATGGACAGGGAGGCCTGGTGTGCTGTGGTTCATGGGGTCGCAAAGAGTCATACACCACTGAATGACTGAACTGAACTGAATTTCCCTCTTTACTTTCAGGATCAATCTCAGTGAATCTGCAAAGCACTTCTCTCAGTCTCTCTGGCTGTTCTACACATATGGAGAAACTTTCTTTTCTTTATTTTTTTGTCTCCTGTCTTCCATCTCACCTCTCAAAGTAGGAGGACAGGAGGGAACTAAAGGAGTCACACCCAAATCTACACCCTTAGGACATAAGTCTGGCATATTTCACAGAGAGAAAAAGGGCAACACATATGCTACTTCCACCCATTTCTCTTATTTTCTACAGAACCGGTCTAATTGTAAAACAATATTATACTTAAGAGATCTTCCAATTGGCCACCATTTGCCATCCTCCAGTGGGTACCACAGCCATGCAGTATCACATAGGAAGACCAGGTGTGTCTTCTTTAAGCCCTGGGGATCAAATCTATCCCAGTTTTTCAGGATATAGTTCAAAGGAGTGAGGCTGGAATTGTTAGCTCCCATCTGTTTAAGAGAGAAAAGAAAAAAACAGCCAGTGCCATCTTTCTACTGGAGGCATCCCTCCTTGCTCTAGGTGGGGGTGTAGACAGATTTTACACCAAAGCTTTTCCTTCCTGGTCAGACTTAATCTGTCTCTTACCAACACAGGTGCCATACTCATCCCTCCTGGTTATACCACCAAGACAGGGTGGAGATGCACCGGGGGTAGACATGATGGCATCCCTAACTGACGTCCAGCTCTTCACCATTAAAACCTTGTTTGCTTCTGATACCACCAGGGGTGTGATCAGAGTAACCTTCCATAATGCCTCCCAGGCTAAGACCACTGAGGGAAACATTCATCACCTGAATGCCTGTGCACAACCCTGAGTATATTCCTGACCACAATAAGACTGATATGGACATAAAACAGAGATGTTCCTTCCAACTAACACCACACCAGTATAAGAGTCTCCTCTGGTCCACTAAGAGCCAGCACTACCAAAGGAAAAAAACCCATTGCAGTTCCAATCCGAGTAACCTTTAACCTCAGAGATGCTCTTGGAGCTAGAGCTCCATCTAACTTCTGAACTTTCAATTCCTAGAGAGGCTAGGTGCTTCCTCACGACCAATCCAAGCTTGGGATCTAAGTCATAGTACACAGAAACAGCATAGATCACAAGTCCCTTGAAACTCTATGATGCAACAGAGAGGTTAGTACTTCTGATTTCTAAGGAGTTATGAAATGGTCAAAGAGACCGGAAAGTTTGACTGAGAAAGGAGAGTTCGGTCCACATGCTTTGCCCATTTCTGGTTGGTTCCCAAAGAGACATTGGGTGTCTCTTGGCATTGGCAGGTCGGTATAAACCCTGACTGGTTTCTGCCATAAGCTTTATGAGGTCACCACAGAACTGCAGAGCAGGGCTTTGCATTTCCTGCACAGGGCATTTCATTCATTCATGCAAGCACACCATAGAGTTAGTAAATTACAGCAGAAAACATGTTCACTAGGAGAACAAAGAACTAGAGCTCTAAGCATCCTTACCTTGTCCTGAAGAATCTCGGATGAGCCCCCAAGATGAAAGGTTGTTGCAAAACCACGAAAAGACACTGGGATTCTTGGCCTCTGGAGGAAAAGTATTCAATCTGGGGCCAGAGACAAGGCTTGATCGCTCAGAGCTTCTGTGTAATAAAGTTTTATTAAAGTATAAAGGGGGTAGAGAAAGCTTCTGACACAGGCATCAGAAGGGGGCAGAAAGAATACACCCCAATATAGTCTATTCTTATCTTCAGAATTTCTAAGAGTAGGACTATAGACTTAAAATGGATTTCCTCCATGTTACTCTCTGTCTTTCCCTACACTTTTCTTGCCCCTCTCTTCTCTGCTCTCTAGCATAATTCTAATGGTCCCAGTTCCATTTGTGTTTCTGTTCATCTAATCTCCTCTTCCCTTCACTGTCTCTCTTTTTTATCTGTAACTTCAGAGGAAAGTCACATTTCCGTCAACGAACCAAACTTGTCAGGCTTATGCATTCCTTGACCCACACAGCATCACGGACACCTTCATGAGAACTAGGAGGCTTCATTTGCTCAGAGAGGGTTCCCCATGTTCTCCCTTTGTGGTTTCTTGTCAAATCCGATGACCATCATCTCTATGGCCAAGGACCCTGTCTTGCCGCTGCCCCCTGTCACTGACGCCAGATCACAACAGCTTTGCTTATTCCCTAGTTTGATTAAAGTTAGGCTGCAATTTCCTTCCATAAGTATGATTTTTTCCTGTCACCTTCTTTTAATTTTTATTTATCTATTTATGTAGACTATTTCTTGCAATAGATTTAGGTTCACAGTAAAACTGAGCAGGAAGTACAGAGTTCCCATATACCCTACACATCCCCTGACTCCCCAGTACCAACATCTCCCATCAGAGTGGTACATGTGCTGTAATCAATGAACTACAATGACACATCCTCATCACCTATGTTGTATGGGTCTGATAATTGTGTAATGATATGTATTCATCATTATAGTATCATATAGAATAGTTTCACTGCCCTAAAAATCCTCTGTGCTCTGCTTATTTATCTCTCCTTCCCCCCAACACCAGACAACCACTGATCTTTTTACTGTCTCCCTACTTTTGCCTTTTTCAGAATGTCGTTATTAAAGTTGAAATTATACAGTGTGTAGCCTTTCAAGATTGACTTCTTTCACCTGGTCATATGCATTTAAGCTTCCTCCATGTCTTTTCATGGCTGGATGATTAATTTCTTTTTAGTGCCAAATGGATTCCTTTGCCTGGATTTACTAACAGTGTGTTAATCCATTCACCTACAGAAGGACATCTTGGTTGCTTCCAGGTTTTGGTTCTGGAGGGGAAGCATATGTACACCCATGGCGATATCATGTCATTGTATGGCAAAACCAATTAAAAAAAGAAAGAAAGGAAGAAAGAAAGAAAGAAAAAGAATAAAGTTACCATAAACAACTATGTGCAGGATTTGTGTGGACATAGGTTATCAACTCATTGGGTGAGTGACTGCTGTATCAAAGCACAGATGTATGTTTAGTTTCATAGAATTCCCATTGCTCTACATTTTCACCAGCATTTGATGTCATTGGTGTTTAGACTGAGCATCAATTCAAACCACACAACTACTTTTAAAAGACCTTACTACTCCATGAGACCTTACAGAATGCACACACAGGCAGTACAAAAATTTTCCTGATGGTCAGATATGGAAGTATAGATGATTCTGAGGCTGTGAGAGTAAAAAGGAGAGCACACTTCATAAGACTCAACACTAGATAAGATCCCAATTTTACAGGGGTGTTTACCCATCCAAAGCCCACACTAAACAGGAAACAAAGACAGTGCTTCTCAATCCCAAGTGGTTGAGCCCAGTGGGGTTTCTGCTGCTTATTCAGAAAGCAGAGCTGCTGGTGAGACTTTAGGCTGCTTCACAAAACTCCTGTAGACCCACACAGTCACAAGCACCAGGGTGGTTCATGGCCACATAAAGGTGTCAGAGGAAAGCCAAGTTTTCCTCCTGCTCCTAGCTCCTTCCTCTTTATGAGTCAGGATCTTTGACGCCCAGCACCCCCAATGTGAGTCTGCTTACCCTTCTCCTCACTGGCTATTCTTAAAGGGACTCAAAATTCGGATAAAAATTATGTTGGTTGATGCACTTTATCAAAGGATTTGGTAATGAGGAAAATGCCTGAGTTTTGTTTCTTTCTTTCTTTTTTTTGAATGGAGATGCATGAAGCATCTTTTGTTTCCTTTAAGCCTAGTTTTTAGTAGCCCTGCCCCACCTGCTCTGAGCTGCAAGGATAAGGCTTTCGTGCTATTTCATGACTGACCTCCCTCTCAGATCCTCCCAGAGGGGCTGCCTGACCTCGGGTCTCTTACATCTGCCACTCAGATGGACTCAGCTGGGTCAGCCTGGTCCAGGCAGTGGAGGAAGGAGGAGACGAAGTGGGGTTGTTTGGGGGCCTTCAGCCAAGGGGGCCACGGGAGTGTGGTCACCCTGCTGCTGCCTGTTCCTGCACACAGCACTACACACACACACAGAGTGTTGGTGTGCTTGGGCTGACATAAGAAAGTACAGACTGGGCCTGGGGGGGCTTACACAACACATATTTATTTACTCACAGCTCTGGAGGTCAGAGTACAAGATCAGCCTGTGGGCAGGAGTGGCTTTTCCTAAGGTCATTGTCCCTGGCTGGCAGATGGCCATCTTCTTGCGATGTCTCTTTGCACTGTCCTCCCTCTGTGTTTCTGTATCCTAATCTCCTATTCTTAGAAGGACATCAGTCACATTGATTCAGGGTCCACACTGATGGTCTCACCGTAACTTTATTACTTCTTTAAGGACCCTGTTTCCAAATACAGTCACATTCTGAGATACAGGGGGTTAGGGTTTCAACATAAGAATCTAGGGGGGTAAACACATTCAGACCATACCACAGTCATGCACGGACACAGACAGATGACACGCAGACACACACACACATACATATGTCTTTCTTCAAGGATTTTGGTATTGCTGACTCTGTGGGAGAAAAAGCAGTTTTTGAACTGTAGTCCTTACTTCAGTTGCTCTACCCAGGGGGTCACAAGATTTCTCTTGGGTTCAGTTAACTTAAAATTTGAACCTGGCTATTTATTTTTCTGTACTTCTTACTCCAGGAGTGTGGGAATTGAATAGAGTGGCCGTGTATCTGTGTTGACTGGGTCTAGGACAGTATTTCTCAAAATGAGGCTGTGTACAAGGGTGATTGTTTAAAATACACTCTTTTTCCTGCAATAAAAATGAACAAAATATTGCCACACAAAACAATATGGATAAATCTCACTAGTATAACATCGAGCAAAAAAATAGTCACACAAGAATATATTCTGCATGATTCAAATTTTAATTTAAATTTTAACACAAGGAAAAATTAATCTATGATATTGAAGGGTATGCATAGGACTACAGAATCCACGAGGGGCTTACGGTGATAATAGTTGATTCGGATGGTGTTTATGTGGATATTTCTCAAAACATACCTCTAATTTGTGCATTTTACTTGTGGATGTTATTCTTGAGCTTTTAAAAGACTCTAACCTGCCAAACAAATATAAAGGAAAAAAATTTTAATAAAAAATAGGATCATTTGGAATGATGTGATTTTACCATGATTTGAGGACCTCCTACCCCATTTGTTTAGCCAGCTGGGGCTTGGAAGGGAAGAGGAGTGGGGAGAGGAGAGAAAAGCCAGCCTTCTGTAAAGCAGAAGATCAGCTTCCCTTTTTAAGTTAGGTTTCTTCAACCAAAGCATGGTCATGGGACAGCCCACCAAGTTTATGCTGGATTTCAGGGATCACCCGTCTTTCTTATTAGTCTCTGAAATTCCTGGTTTCCCTTAAACTTGGTGAAATCTAGCATTTTGCAGACCTCTCATGAAGCACCATTTGCCTAAAGAATGTTTCCCAGCCAGAGGCATTGAGGGGAGGCAGGGCAAGCACCCAACCACACAGCCCTCTCCTTGCCCAGACTGGGCTTCTGAATTCTGGGGCCACAGGGGTGAGATGGTCAAATGTAACAACTCTTGTCTCCCTCAGATAATCTGTACTTATCACCCCAAAGCAGCTAGTCTCCTTCAGAAGACATCTATGTAACTGAACTGGGTGAACTGCTAAAGAATATCTCCACAGGAGCAAGCCTGCTGTCCTATCCTGAGCCAGATGATACTGAAATAGGAATCTGAGTTCTTGTTTGCAGAGCCAAAGAATGAACTTTGCAAACATGCCAGCACTCACTGTAGCAAGCAAACGGGATTTATTTCAGAGAGGAAAAAAACACAAAGCTCTCAGCATAGACACAGAGGGGGTGTGAAGTGCCTGAAAAGGCAGGACTTACAGCAGTTTATATCCTTACTAGTATTAATTTGTACACTTTTGATTGGTTCTTATTTTTAACGTATGTCATTTCTAACCAATCAGCTTAAAGTTCACAATGTTTAATGTGACATCTTTATGGTTTCTTTTGATTCTCAGGTTCTTAGTTTTCTTAGACATTAAGTCACCATTCTGCAACCTTTTCTCATGACCCCCAACCATTTTACAATGGGCCAGATGTATGGGCTAAAGGTTAATGATTACCAGTTGTTTTCCCCTCAGGCATATAGAACAGAATTTAATTAATTACTACCCTTTCTTGGATCTGAGTGCTAATAATGATCAGACTAAGGACACATTCCTCTGAGAGTGAGGGATTCAGGACAAAGGGTATAGTTTTAGGTTAATGGAATGGTGTGTTCATTGAAACAGGCTGAGGTCTCAGAGTTCCTACACTAACTGCCTAACAATTTCTACCTCAATACTGGTAATGAAAACTAGCAGGACCCTGTGGAGACTTCCCAGATACAAAAGTCCCTCCATGTGCCCTGTTTCTTGTTCACATAAAAAAGTTTTAGTCTCCTAGGTCTTGCCCAAAAGCTTGGCTCAAGAATTAAGAACTGACATGGAGTGACAAAGCTACAGTTAGGCCAGGAGAACTGGTAAAATCTAAACTGTGAATTGGCCATAGAGCAGTCACAGAATCTTTAGTCCCTCCCAAAAGACATAGATAAGAGTGTCTGGTACACATTTCTGAGCTGTTTTGCAGATATTAAAACCACCACCGGAGGAAAAGCTAACTGCACAATGACCAGATTGTATCCATGCCAAAAGCTGCTCCAACTTGAGGAGTTCTGAGTCTGTAGCCTCTACACTGCCAGGAATGGGCCTCAAGAGAATGAGGACCAACTGACCATGCTATCAAAGATGAACTGCACTGAAAAAATCAAGATGGTACTGACTAGACCCCTGCACATCAGGTTCTAGATGACTGTTGGAGCTGACTGTGCTGCTCTGGATGCAGCCACCTGCACATCCAGCAACCTTTCCTTTAAAAGCTCTTGCCCTCTGGCTGATGACTTGGACACTAATCTGCCATCTCCCCAGGTTGCCAGTTTCCTGAAAAAAGCATCTTTCTTTTTCTACCAACTGTTTCTCTCAAACAAAGAGTGATGACTTTTGAGTGATGAGCTGCTGAATCTGAGTTCAGTTTGAACTCCAACCAGTATCAATAGAGATAGTAATAACTAAATGATTGTTTAAAGCTTCTAAACCATGAAGTGAAGTGAAAGTTGCTCAGTCGTGTCCAACTCTTTGTGAGCCCATGGACTGTCCATGGAATTCTCCAGGCCACAACACTAGAGTGGGTTACCTTTCCTTTCTCCAGGGGATCTTCCCAACTCAGGGATCGAACCCAGGTCTCCCACACTGCAGGAAGATTCTTTACCAGCTGAGCCACAAGAGAAGCCAAAGAACATTGGAGTGGGTAGCCTATCCCTTCTCCAGGAGATCTTCTAATCCCAGGAATCAAACCAGGGTCTCCTTCATTGCAGGCAGATTCTTTACCAACTGAGCTATCAGGGAAGTTTCTTTAAAAACTTTTTTATTGAATTATAACACAATATACAATTATATTATAATTACAATATATCTAGAAATGTGCATATACCATAAGCACACAAATTGATAAACTTTACAACCTGTATAACCAGCACCTACATCAAGAAACAGAAGCCCCCCACCTGGGCTTACCTCATTCCTAGCACCTCTCCCAGTGCGAACAGCCTCTCATGGGATGGCCTGTGAACACCTGACCTGCCTCACCCATTTTTGTATGTGACGTGACCATTCGTGTCTGGCTCTTTCACTCAGTATGTGTACAAGTCACCATGTTCTCTGTGGGTATAGTTTGTTCAACCTGGACACTGTGGGGGTATTCCATTATGGGAATAAATCATAAACCATTTATCCCTTCTATTATTGATGGGCATTTAAGTAGTTTTCAGGTTTGGACCATTATGAATCATACTATTTTGAACATTCTTATGTGTGCACATTTGTATGCATTTCTTTAGGTCTGCACCTATAAATGGAATTTCTGGGTCATGGAGATACATCAGTTCAGCTTCAGTAAATGTTATCAATCTTCCAAAGTGGATATGCCAACTGACACTCCACCCAGAAGCATGTGAGCATTTAATACTTCAAATACTGGCGAGTGCTATGTATTTTCCACTTCTCTCAAGTTAGCCAAAGACAACTCACTTTTATTAATCACGTACATGCCAGAAACCATACTAAGTGTACATTGTCTCATTTGACTTTGCAATAATCCTATGAAGTCCTCCTCATTTTCACAGATGTACAGGGGAGCTCCTTACGTGTGACTAGCATTTGATCAATGCTGACCCACCTCTGGCCATGGCTCGATCTGCTACACTGCTGTCTTGGACAGCACCAGTGTCCATGGCCAGGAGCAGGCTAGGCAGAAGCATATCTCGAGTTGCACCTGTGTCTCTGGGCTCATGCAGGTTTCCTCTACAAGGGCTTCAGTTTTTCAGGCAGCCTGTGTTCAAACACCTTCACCACATGAAGAAACTGAAGGAATGAGTCAAGGGTGTAAAGGTGACCAGTTCCCACCTCCTTCCTCAGTGACACCTCCTTCAGGTGGGTAGTGAGCACTGGGGCACCCATGCTGCCCAGAAGGGTTGCAAGATTGGGGTGTAAGGAAACTCTGACCAGTTTAATAAGCTAAGAATGAACTTTTGTGTTTCACCCAGATGAAAACAGATTTATACATTTTTTTATTTTATAAAAGTAATACCTGCAAACAACACTTTGAGACAAAATTAAAAAAGGATAAAGAAGTGTAGTGATAGCTTCTTTAACAGATATATTTTATATATACTTCCAGATGCTTTTCTGTTTTTCTAAATGTATATGTATATATGTACATACAGATCTTCTTCAACTTACAATGAACTTTCAAGGGTTAGGGTTATGTAAATACATACATGTATGTGTACAACAAAAAGTAATACTATACTCTGAATGCTACTTTATGGATGTGATGAAACTTTGCATTTTGCTCCTTGCACCATGAGCTGAGCTATCCTGGAGATGACCAGAGGTCCCCAAGATTTTTGATGGGCACAGTGCCTCCAAATGGCTTCGTGTGAGGCCCTGAGGGCAGACAGTGAAGGATTGAGGCCACAGAGGAAAAGATTCCCTAA
The DNA here is from genome assembly GCA_007570785.1 of Antilocapra americana. Lineage (NCBI taxonomy): Eukaryota > Metazoa > Chordata > Mammalia > Artiodactyla > Antilocapridae > Antilocapra > Antilocapra americana. The sequence continues at coordinate 336,998 of ML660238.1, forward strand.
TAAGACACTGAATGCTCTTCCAGTTGGGAGCATCTTGACCTCAGAAGTCATGAGCTTCTTCAAGCAAGTTATACCTATGTTCCCAGTCAAGGGGAGGCACAGACTCTCTGCCATGATGGGAAAATCAGGTCACTTAAGGTTGGCTTTATTGTGGGGCCAGTCTTGACTGAATGAGCCACTCCTGTGTGACTCGGGGGCAAATAGACCCTTGGTCTTGGCACCCAGTGATCACTAAGCAGCCCAGTGGTCCAAAGAGAATGAGGGGTATATCTGGGAGATGTTTCTGCAGCAGGTTCCAAAGGTATGAGGAAAAGGATGAGATTCACTTTGGCTCTCATATGAAAACCAGAGCCTCCTACTAAGTCACTCACAACAAAGGATTCCCCCAGAGACAAGGGGCTTTGGATGCTGGACACCTATAAAGGTGACAACTCCCTACTTTCAGTGGTTAAATCTCCAGCATCATATATATCACCTTTTTCCCTAAACTTTGGTGACATACATAAAAAGGTTTTCCTCACTTTAAAATTTTCTGTAATTCATCAAAATGAACTGTTACATATGATAATATACATGTTTCAATGCTATTCTCTCAGATCACCCCACCCTCACCTTCTCCAACAGAGTCCAAAAGACTGTTCTATACATGTTTGTCTCTTTTGCTTTCTCACATATAGGCTTATCATTACCATCTTTCTAAATTCCATATGTATGCGTTAGTGTACTCTGTTGGTGTTTTTCTTTCTGACTTACTCCACTCTGTGTAACAGGCTCCAGTTTCATCCACCTAATTAGAATGGATTCAAATGTATTCTTTTTTAATGGCTGAGTAATATTCCATTGTGTGAAACAGATCACCAGTCCAGGTTTGATGCATGAGACAGGGTGCTCAGGGCTGGTGCACTGGGATGACCCAGAGGGATGGGATGGGGAGAGAGGTGGGAGGGGGACTCAGGGTGGGGGGACACATGTAAAGCCATGGCTGATTCATGTCAATGTATGCCAAAAATCACTACAATATTGTAAAGTAATTAGCCTCCAATTAAAAAAATTTTTAAATGCCATGCACTGTGGCCAAAAAATAAAAAACTAAATAAAATATAATAAATTAATTGTTACATAATTTTTAAAGCACTACACTTTCAGGTTTATTTTTATTAGATAGTGGGAAGAGTCCTTGTCTTTACTCATCCTTTGACAATCCTCTCCCCTCACCCTGGAAGCCTTGTCAGATGAGATGGGGCTGGAGGGGGGGTAAGTGTCAAGTTTGTCTGCTGCAATTATTAGTAGAAATTTTTAATGCATTCCACATGGTATCTCTGAGTCTTAGTCTCCTCATGTAACAAAAGAAGGGTTTGGGTTATGTGATATTTAGGATATTTATAGCTTTAAGATTCCATAAATTATATTCAGATTCTAGTTTTTAAAAATGTAGAAGTTGTTGCAGCCATACACTTTCAATTCACTTACACTCAAAATATGCCTTAGTACGAGCTTGAAGTCTTACTGGCAATAAACACAAAAATGTTTTTATATTCTATAAGGGCTACTTAATCAAAATGGCCACATGAAATGTCCTGCTTCTGCCCATTCTGCTTCCAAACAGCAGTCCTGGACAAATGACAGGCAGCTGGGCTGGATGCTGCGTGGAGGTGCCTGAGCCTTGTCACCGGGAGCAGATACAGTGGCTGGGCTGTGACTTCATCCCGGAAACCCTTCCTCTGCCATTTCCTCTCTGACAACTTTCTCCAGGATTTCTCCTTATCCTCTCTAATAAAAATTTATACTTCTACTGTATTAATGTTTTCTTTTTCTGCCCCAGGTGCCAGAGGACTGGGGCAGTGCCTATGCTCCAGAGTCCTGAAATGATTCAAGCTAGCCAATTCTGCCTTGCTCACCCTGCCTCACCTGTCCCTTCCCCCAGAAACCACAGCAAAGGCTCGTGCCCATGTTTCTTCCTCGCTCTGCCCCCTGACCACCCTTGAACTTCTCCATGTACCCTTCTCTCATGGCATGGTGCACCCCCTCCTCTTGGGAATCATCAGCAACAAATTATCTTTTCAATGGCAGTTGTCTCCTGATCTGTGGTCTTACTATTACCAAAATGATAATAAAACCTTTACCAAATCACAGTGTATTAATTTCCTCAATGCTCCCCTCAATTTTGGTCTCAGTACTTCATACCATTGGTCACAGCATTATCAATGATATTTGCTCCCACTTCCCTCCTGTTCCCTGACTGGTCAACATGAGACGAATGCCAAAGGCTTGCTCTGTCCCCCCAACCCTAAAGAGCTCTTGACTCTGACCTCTATACTTGGCATCACGTTGGCAGAACTCAAATTGGCTACACCTTTGTAACCGTCTGTAATGGTGGTCATCATCCACCACATGTCAGTCTCTTCTTGGAATTCAGTTCCATCATTTCTGCTTCTGCAATGACACCAAAGCCCCTTTTCAAGTCTTCAAGTCTTGAAAAGTAAGAAAGAACAAGGCGTTTCAATTAGTTTCAAGAAATCAATTAATTAAAAATATGAAGGCATTTTCTTCATATGCACCCTAGGTGTTTTCAAGATAAAAAGCAGTGAATTCTTCATATAATAATAATTGCTATTTCTATTTACATAATGATCTGCAGATTACAAAGTAGTTGCAAGCCCATTTTCTTATTCTCACCACAAAACTAAGGCAATGTTTGTTCCTTCTTGTGAATGAGGAAACCAAGGCTCTGAGAATTAAAGTAGTTAGCTTACTCAGTGGAGCATTTATTATCAGATTAATTAAAGTAGCCATTATAAATTGCTGAAATTAGAAATAAACTCATTCATGTCTTGATGGCAAAGTTCCACCATGGCTTCCTTGTTTTTATTACTCCTTTGACTCTGGTAAGTTCTGCCCAAGGGCTCTCTTCCTCACCACAGTGGCCCATGAACAGTCTGATACATGACCCCAGATGGGAGGGGAGAGAAAGGGTACATAGAGAAATACCTCCTGGGGGTCAGGGACTGGGGGTGTGGCTCAGGCAGCAGCTGTATCATTTACACAGTGTTCACTTCTTGAACTTTGGGAACTCCCTGAGCTTTAGGGAAAACCACACAGTATCTCACAAAAACAAGCTCGAGCCTGGCAGTGAAACTGGCTTAGAGGGCAAGTCTAGTCTCCCTCACTGCGGTATTCTTAGAGTGGGCAAGGTGGCACATGGGTCAGGAACATTCACTCAATGGTCCATTCATTCACTGACCACTGTTGCCAGCATCGTACTAAGGATACATGTGGATAGCCCACAGTCCTCCTCCCACAGGTCCTAGTGAGTTGGGGTGGTAAGCAGCCACATTGACCCTTGAGAGGGAAAACGCATCACTGGTTGACCTTATCCCCTGAGCCAGCTGGGACAGGAGCAAAGGGAAAGTCTCGGGTTGCAGTCATTTCCTGGAGCCTGCTTTTTCTCCCCAGAATGACTCCAATGTCATTTTTAGAAAGACTTTTTGTTTTGGCTTATTTTAACGGACAATTCCACATAATGTTGAGACCATTTCCATAGGTAGATGGACTTTAAAATATTTTGGCGTTAATATTTGTTCTCTCCCCGTCATAGGGCCAAGCTCTGTGGACCTATGGCCCTGCAGGAACCTGGGTGCTTAGAGGGATTAAGACCAGACTGAAGAGAAGGTAAAAATCAGTGTAAAGTTCACATTCCCCCTGAGAGAAGGGAACTTCTAATCAGATGATTTCACACATCACACATAGCCTGAGGCCATGGGGAAGGTAATTAGAGGAGAGAGAAAACGCTGTAGTTCGGCTGGGTGCATCTCTTGCTCCACCCACCTCCAACACATGCCACCCACCCCACCACCCCTTCCTGCCACCCAACACACACCAGCTAAAGGAGAGCAGCTGAGCCTTTGGAAGCAGCAACACCAAAAATAGAAATTTTCACAGATTTCACAAATCTGCAGATTTTCAAAAGAAGAAATAATAAAGTGTTTTGATAGCAAATAGCCTTTCTTGTCATATTTTTCAAAGCCCCCTAGATTTAACCCCTGTGACTTCTGGGCTGCTCCAATGAACTCAAAAACAATAACATTATTCTAATGCCTGAAGAAGCATTGACCATCCTTTCCTTTGAAGTCACAAAAATGCTTTTCAGTGAGGCTAAGAGGCTTGGTAGATTCCTGGTTCAATTTGAATTTAAACAGCTAAACCATTTGACAGTGTTAGCTGTGTTGCTTTACTAGGGCTGCCATAAAAAGATACCACAGACAGATGGCTTCAACAATAAAATCTTATTGTCTAATAATTCTGAAGGCTGGAAGGAAAAGATTAAGGTGTTAGCTCTTCCTGAAGCCCCTCTCCTTGGTGTGTAGACAGCCATCTCCTCCCTCTGTCCTCACATGGTCTGCCCTCTGTGTGTCCTAATCTCTTCTTATAAGGACACTGGTCTCATTGGATAAGGGTCCACCCTGTGTGTGCAAAGTCGCTTCAGTTGTGTCTGACTCTTTGCAACCCTATGGACTTTGGCTGGCCATACTCCTCTGTCTATGGGATTGTCCAGGAAAGAAAACTGGAGTGGGTTTCCATGCCCTCCTCCAGGGGATCTTCTTGACCCAGGGATCAAACTCACATTTCTTACATCTCCTGCATTGGCAGATGGGTTCTTTACCACTAGCACCACCTGGGAAGTCCAAGGGTCCATCCTAAGGAACCCATTTGACTTAATCACCTTTAAAGACCTTATCTTCAAACACAGATTCTAAGGTCCTGAGGCCTAATGCTTCCACATATGTACTTTGGGAGACAATTCAGCCCATATCAGCAACTAAAACTTACCTTTCACATAAAATGTTCTGTTTCTCTTTCCATGTTGTTGTTGTCCCAGTCATTCAGCTGTGTCCAATCACTCCGTGATTCTGTGGAGTGAAGCACCCCAGGCTTCCCTGTCTTTCACCATCTCTTGGAGTTTGCTCAAACTCATGTCCATTGAGTAAATAATGCCATCCAACCATTTCATCCTCTTTGCCCCCTTCTCCTCCTGCCCTCAATCTTTGCCAGCATCAAGGTCTTTTCCAATGAGTCAGCTCTTTGCATCAGGTGGCTAAAGTATTGGAGCTTCAGCTTCAGCACTAGTCCTTCCAATAAGTACTCAGGGTTTATTTCCTTTAGGATTGATCACCTTGCTGTTCAAGGGACTCGGGAGTCTTCTCCAGCCCTACAGTTCAAAAGCATGAATTCTTCAGTGCTCAGCCTTCTTTATGGTTCAACTATGACATCTGTACATGACTACTGAAAAAACCATAGCTTTGACTACAAAAACCTTTGTCTGCAAAGTGATGTCTGTGCTTTTTAATATGCTGTCTAGGTTTGTCGTAGCTTTTCTTCCAAGGAGCAAGCAACTTTTAGTTTTATGGCTGCAGTCACCATACACAGTGATCTCTCTGTCCATACACAGGCCTATATAGAATCCTGTGTTTCACTATTTTCATCAATACTCTTCTGTACTGTTATTATTGCATCTGTAAGGACTTCAAATTTATCTTTTGCTACCAGTTGCATTTTTAAAATTCTTTAATCTTATTTTAGTGGCAGCAAAGATTAAATATAATATACAATAGAATATGGCTAAGATTTTATCAAGACATTTTTTCTTTTATAATTTTCATTATACCACTGACTCCCTTTTTTAAATGAAAAAATGTCAATACTGTCAATGGAAAAACAATTTACAAGGCTCTGCACATGTAACGTTTCCAGAAGGCACTTGCTGCACAAAGCAAGTGGGTGGTAGGTTATTTCATTCAAAAAGTGAGGATTTATAATTTTTTTTAGAATCATTTTATTTATTCATTTATTCTTTTTTTAAATTAATTTATTTTTAAAAATTTTCTTTACATTATTGTGTTGGTTTTGCCATACATTGACATGAATCTGCCATGGGTATACATATGTTCCCCTTGCAGAACCCCCTTCCCTCCTCCCTCCCGATTCCCTCTCTCTGGGTTATCTCGGTGCACCAGCCCTGAGCATCAAACCTGGGCTAGCGATTGATTTCACATATGATAATTAACATGTTTCAGTGCCGTTCTCCCATATCATCCCACCCTTGCCCTCTCCCATAGAGTCCAAAAGACTGTTCTATACATCTGTGTTTCTTTTGCTGTCTCTCATACAGGGTTCTTGTTACCATCTTTCTAAATTCCATATATATGCATTAGTATACTGTATTTTTGTTTTTCCTTCTGGCTTACTTCACTCTGTATAATAGGCTCCAGTTCCATCCACCTGAGTAGAACTGATTCAAATGAATTCTTTTTAATGGCTGAGTAATATTCCATTGTGTATATGTACCACAGCTTTCTTATCCATTTGTCTGTTGATGGACATCTAGGAGGATTTATAATTTAACAACCAAGATAATTCTTAAAATCTCTAACAATCTGTTAATTTTTTTAAACAAAAAATATTTATTTGGTCTTTTAAGTGGCAGGCATTCTTTGGAAATGTATTTCACCTGTACTTTAGACTTCTACTATGCTTTAGCTACAAGTATCTAGCACTAAAATTCATTTTAATAATATCAATATTATTAGTATTGGTTTTTAATACATACAATTTCATGTAGGCAAACTGACAAAATTAGAAATCCCAAGAAATATGAATGCAAAACTTTATAAAATGGGAAATTAATATCTTTTTTTTTAAGAAAAAGACATTTTGAATTGCAAAGAATAGTCTTTTCTTAGGCAACAAGATAATTTTGTATTGGTTACACTAAAAACAATCCTTAGAAAATATTTGGCTTAAAAATCAAGACTATTTCACAACTCTAACTACTATAAAATTTTAGAGCAATACAGAAATATCAGAGGCCACTAAAAGGGTAGGGTAAAAGATTTCTAAAGATCAAAGTAGGAAGTGGTCCTAAGATGGCAGAGGAATAAGATGGGGAGACCACTTTCTTCCCCCACAAATTCATCAAAAGAACATTTGAATGCTGAGCAAATTCCACAAAACAACCTCTGAATGCTGGCAGAGGACATCAGGCACCCAGAAAGGCAGCCCATTGTCTTCAAAAGGAGGTAGAACAAAAGATAAAATATAAAAAGAGAGACAAAAGAGGTAGGGACAGAGATCTGTTCTGGGAAGGTAGTCTTAAAAGAGGAGAAGTTTACAAACACCAGAGAACACTCTCACTGGCTGGTCTGTAGGGAATTTTGGAATCTCAGAGGACAACATAACCAGGAGGAAAAATAAATAAAACCCACAGGTTACATGCCTAAAGACAACTCCCAGGACTCGCAGCTACCACCAGCAAACGGGCTGAACAGGGAGGCATGGGCTGCATTGCTTAGGGTAAGGATTGAGCCAAATGCCCTGAGGGCAATCTGAGGAAACTAATGTTAGATAGCAATCTCTGGGATAACCAGAGAGAGAGAGAGGGAAAAGAGAGAGAGAGAGAAAGAGAACTATCCCACAAAAAAAGCCCTAACCTAAGTACTGCTAGGCCGCTCACAGAACAAAGGACTGAACAAATACCAGAGGAGAGCTTCCAGACTGTAAACTAGCCCACCCCCCGCCAGAGGCAGGGAGGGGGCAGCCAGAGCCAGAAAGGGGCAATCTCAGTCCCAGAGAGACATCCTCTACCAAACTGCAAGCAGGCTCCGATGCTAACCAAGACTTCTTGGGATTCTGGATGGTTGATATCCACCAGGGGGGTCACAGCCAGAGATCAGCTCCCCAGAAGAGATACTCAGCACACCTGAGAAGGACGCACCCGGACCCATCCAGAAAACTGAGTGGCTGGGATGGGGAGGGCAATAAGACACATCCCCCAACCTGGGGGAGACTGTGCTCACCAAGCACCTGGTCGCCTGAGCTGCTCAGACCTGGGAAGGGCACAAAACGCAGTCTCAACCGAGTCTGCGCCTTGTGGAGTACCCAAGAACCTGAACCTGAGCAGCTTAGACCTGAGAAGTGCTTTATAAAATGAGGGCCCACCTCAGAGAGTTCCCCAGCAGAGCAACTTGGAGTGTGAGAAGTGTAGACCATGAAAGCACATACGCCATGAGCGAGGGAAAAGTCAGTGTGGCCCAGACACTGTGAGCACTCCACACACATGCCAGTAATATTTGCTTGCAGTGTTCCTCCCTCCCCACAGCAGGACTGAACAAGTGAGCCTGAACAAGTGACCACCTTTGCCCTCTTGTGTCAGGGCAGAAATTGGACACTGAAGAGACCAGCAAACAGAAGAAGCTAAAATTAACAGAGGGAATCACTTTGAAAGTGACAGGTGCAACAGATTAAAACCCTGTAGTTAGCACCAACTACATTGGAAGGGACCTATAGATCTTGAGAAGTACAAGCTGAATCAAGGAACCATCTGAAACTGAAATGACCCCACACTGTCCACAACAGCTTCAGAGAAATTTCTAGATATATTTTTACTATTATCATTTTTAATTAAAATAATTTAAGTCTTCTATTACTTTAATTTTCATTTTTATAACCTACTATTACCATGCAAAAAACAAACACCCTATTTTAAAAGAAAATTCATATATATATTTTATAATTTTTGTGAGTTTTTTTTACAGCGCTTCCTGACACTAGTCCTGCAACTCTCCAATCTAGTTTCCATATTTTATTTTATTTTAATTTTCTTTACTTTATTGTGTTGGTTTTGCCATACATTGACATGAATCTGCCATGGGTTTTGTTTTTTTATATTGTATTTTTCAGAGGCTAATCTCTACTCTAAATTTGTAATCTTTGTTTTTTGGTATATGTTATCAAATTTTTTACTTTTAAGAACCCAATCTTCAGTATCCATTTTTACTTGGCTTGATTGCTCTCTCCCCCTTTTAACTCTCATTTTTCTCCACCAGGTCGCCTCTATCTCCAGCCTCTCCCTTCTCTTCTCTACCCAATTCTGTGATCTCTTTGTGTGTTCTGGGCAGTGGAAAACACTTAGGGAACTGATTACTGGCTGGATCAGTCTCTCTCCTTTTGATTGCTTCTTTTCTTCTCCTGATCACTTCTGTCTCTTTCCTCCCTCTTCTCCCCTCTGTATAACTCTTTGAACATCTCTGAAGGGTCCAGACTGTGGAGAGCACATAGGGAATTGATTATGAGTTAGTGTGCGCTTGCCCCTATTGATGCCCCCTCTTCTCCTCCTAGTCACCTCTATCTCCATCCTCCCTCTTCTCTTCTCCATGTAACTCTGTGAACCTCTCTAGGTATCCCTCACCGCAGAGAATCTTTTCACCATTAACCTAGATGTTTTATCATCGGTGCTGTATAGATAGAGAAGTCTTGAGGCTACTGTAAGAATAAGATGGAAAACCAGAGGCATGAGGCTTAAGTCCAAAACCTGAGAACACCAGAGAACTCCTGACTACAGGGAACATTAATCAATAAGAGATCATCCAAAAGTCTCCATACTTACACTGAAACCAAGCACCACACAAAAAGCCGACAAGTTCCAGAGCAAGACATACCATGCAAATTCTCCAGCAATGCAGGAAATACCCCTGAGCTTAAATATACAGGCTGCCCAAAGTCACACCAAACCCATTGACATCTTAAAACTCACAACTGGACACTTCATTGCACTCCAGAGAAAAGAAATCCAGCTCCACCCACCAGAACACCTACACAAGCTTCCCTAACCAGGAAGCCTGGACAAGCTACTCATCCAACCCCACCCACAGGGAGGAACCTCCATAATAAAGAAGAACCACAAACTGCCAGAATACAGAAAGGCCACCTGTAACACAGCAATTTAAACAAGATGAAAAGGCAAAGAAATGCCCAGCAGGTAAAGGAACAGGATAAATGCCCACCAAACCAACCAAAAGAGGAGGAGATAGGGAGTTTACCTGAAAATGAATTCAGAATAATGATAGTAAAAATGATCAAAAATCTTGAAAGTTAAATGGAGTTATAGATAAAAAGCCTGGAGACAAGCATTGAGAAGATGCAAGAAAGGTTTATCAAGAACCTAGAAGAAATAAAAAAGAGTCAATGCATAATGAATAATGCAATAAATGAAATAAAAAACACCTTGGAGGGAACCAACAGTAGAATAACTGAGACAGAAAATAGGATGGTAGAAATAAATGAAGAAGAGAGGGAAAAAGAATTAAAATAAATGAGGACAACCTCAGAGACCTCTGGGACAATGTTAAAGCCCCAACATTCAAATCATTGGTGTCTCAGAAGAAGAAGACAAAAAGAAAGACCATGAGAAAATACTTGAGGGGATAAGAGTTGAAAAATTCCCTAAAATAAGGAAGGAAATAGTCACCAAACTCCAAGAAACCCAGAGAGTCCCAAACAGGATGAACCCAAGGCAAAACATCCCAACATGCATATTAATCAGATTAACAATGATCAAACACAAAGAACAAATATTAAAAGCAACAAGGGAGAAACAACAAATAACACACAAGGGGTTTCCGAGAAGGATAACAGCTGACCTTTCGACAGAAAGTCTTCAGGTCAGAAGGGAATGTCAGGACATACTTAAAGTGATGAAAGAGAAAAACCTACAACCCAGATTACTGTAGCCAACAAGGATCTCACTCAAATATGAAGGAGAAATCAAAAGCTTTACAGAGAAGCAAAAGCTGAGAGAATTCAGCACCACCAAACCAGCTCTCCAACAAATGTTAAAGGATTATCACTAGGCAGAAAACACAGAAAGGGTGTATAAACTTGAACGCAAAACAATAAAGTAAATGGCAACCGATCATACTTATTAATAATTACCTTAAATGTAAATGGGTTGAATGCCCAACCAAAAGACAAAGACTGGCAGAATGGATACTAAAACAAGACCCCTATATATGTTGTCTACAAGAGACCCATCTCAAAACAAAGGACACATACAGACTGAAAATGAAGGGCAGGAAGAAGATATTCCATGCAAATAAAGATCAAAAGAAAGCAGGAGTAGCAATACTCATATCAGTTTAAATAGACTTGGAAACAAAGGCTGTGAAGAGACAAAGAAGGACACTGCATAATGATTAAAGGATCAATATTAGAACTTCGAAGATAAAACAATTATAAATATATATGCACCCAACATAGGAGCACCACAATATGTAAGGCAAATGCTAACAAGTATGAAAGGGGAAGTTAACAGTAACACAATAATAGTGGGAGATTTTAATACCCCATTCACAACTATGGATAGATCAACAAAACAGAAAATTTGCAAGGAAACACAAACTTTAAATGATACAATAGACCAGTTAGACCTAACTGATATCTATAGGACATTTCAACCTCAAACAATGAATTTCACATTTTTCTCAAGTGCACACGGAACCTTCTCAGGATAGATCACATACTGGGCCATAAATTTAGCCTTGGTAAATTCAAAAATATTGAAATCATTCCAAGCATTTTTTCTGACCACAATGAAGTAAGGTTAGATGTCAATTACAGGGGAAAAGCTATTGAAATATATGGAGGCTGAACAACACACTGCTGAATAACCAACAAATCACAGAAGAAAATTTTAAAACATCAAAATATGCATACAAACAAATGAAAATGAAAACACAACAACCCAAAACCTATGGGACACTGTAAAAGCAGTCCTAAGGGGAAAATTCATAGCAATACAGGCTTACCTCAAGAAACAATAAAAAAAATCAAATAAATAACCTAACTCTACACCTAAAGCAACTAGAAAAGGAAGAAATGAAGAACCCCAGGGTTAGTAGAAGGAAAGAAATCATAAAAATTAGGGCAGAAAGAATGCAAACGAAACAAAGAGACCATAGCAAAAATCAACAAAACTAAAAGCTGTTTTTCTGAGAAGATAAATAAAATTGACAAACCATTAGCCAGACTCATCAAGAAACAAAGGGAGAAAAATCAAATCAACAAAATTAGAAATGAAAATGGAGAAATCACAACTGACAACACAGAAATACAAAGGATCATAAGAGACTACTATCAGCGACTATATGCCAATAAAATTGGAAGAAATGGACAAATTCTTAGAAAAGTACAACTTTTCAAACTGAACCAGGAAGAAATAAAAAATCCTAACAGACCCATCACAAGCACAGAAATTGAAACTGTAGTCAGAAATCTTCCAGCAAACAAAAGCCCAGGACCAGACAGATTCACAGCTGAATTCTACCAAAAATTTAGAGAAGAGCTAACACCTATCCTACTCAAACTCTTCCAGAAAATTGCAGAGGAATGTAAACTTCCAAACTAATTCTCCGAGGCCACCATCACCCTAATACCAAAACCAGACAAAGATGCCACAAAAAAGAAAACTATAGGCCAATATCACTGATGAACATAGTTGCAAAAATCCTTAACAAAATTGTATCAAACAGAATCCAACAACATATTAAAAAGATCATACATCATGACCGAGTGTGTTTTATCCCAGGGATGTAAGGATTCTTCAATATTCACAAATCAATCAATGTGATACACCATATTAACAAATTGAAAGATAAAAACCACATGATTATCTAAATAGATGCAGAGAAAGCCTTTGACAAAATTCAACATCCATTTATGACAAAAACTCTCCAGAAAGCAGGAATAGAAGGAACACACCTCAACATAATAAAAGCTATATATGACAAACCCACAGCAAACATTATCCTCAATGGTGAAAAATTTCCCCTAAAGTCAGGAACAAGACAAGGGTGCTTGCTCTCACCACTACTAGTCAACATCGTTTTGGAAGTTTTAGCTACAAAAATCAGAGCAGAAAAAGCAATAAAACGAATTTGGATTGGAAAAGAAAAAATAAAACTCTCACTGTTTGCAAATGACATGATCCTCTACATAGACAACTCTAAACCCTAAAGACTCCACCAGAAAGTTACTAGAGCTAATCAATGAATACAGTAAAGTTGCAGGATATAAAATCAACACACAGAAATCCCTTGCATTCCTATACACGAACAATGAGAAAAGAGAAAGAGAAATTAAGGAAACAATTCCATTCACCATTGCAATGAAAAGAATAAAATATTTAGGAATATATCTACCTAAAGAAACAAAAGACCTATATATATAAAACCATAAAATACTGGTGAAAGAAATCAAAGAGGACACAAATAGATGGAGAAATATACCATGTTCAGGGATTGGAAGAATCAATATAGTGAAAATGAGTATACTACCCAAAGCAATCTATAGATTCAGTGCAATCCCTATCAAGCTACCAATGGTATTTTTCAGAGAAGCAGAACAAATAATTTCACAATGTGTATGGAAATATAAAAACATTTCGAATAGCCAAAGCAATCTTGAGAAAGAAAAATGGAACTGGAGGAATCAATCTGCCTGACTTCAGGCTATATTACAAACCTACAGTCACCAAGACAGTATGGTACTGGCACAAAGACAGAAATATAGGTCAACGGAACAAAATAGAAAGCCCAGAGATTAAATCCATGCACCTACGGACACCTTATCTTTGACAAAGGAGGCAAGAATATACAATGGAGAAAAGACAATCTAACAAGTGGTGCTGGGAAACTGGTCAACCACTTGTAAAAGAATAAAACTAGAACACTATCTAACACCATACACAAAAATAAACTCAAAATGGATTAAAGATGTAAATGTAAGACCAGAAACAATAAAACTCCTAGAGGAAAACATAGGCAAAACACTCTCCGACATAAATCACAGCAGGATCCTCTATGACCCACCTCCCAGAGTAATGGAAATAAAAGCAAAAATAAACAAATGGGACCTAATTAAAATTAAAAGCTTTTGCACAACAAGGGAGACTATAAGCAATGTGAAAAGACAGCCTTCAGAATGGGAGAAAATAATAGCAAATGAAGCAACAGACGAAGAGTTAATCTCAAAAATATACAAGCAACTCCTGCAGCTCAATTCCAGAAAAATAAGCAACCCAATCAAAAAATGGGCCCAAGAACTAAACAGACATTTCTCCAAAGAAGACATACAGATGTCTAACAAACACATGAAAAGATGCTCAACATCACTCATTATCAGAGAAATGCAAATCAAAAATGAGGTACCGTCTCATGCCAGTCAGAATGGCTGCTATCCAAAAGTCTACAAACAATAAATGCTGGAGAGGAATGTGGAGGAAAGGGAACCCTCTTACACTGTTTGTGTGAATGCAAACTAGTACAGCCACGATGGAGAACAGTGTGGTGATTCCTTTAAAACTTGGAACTAGAACTGCCATATGACCCAGCAATCCCATTGCTGGGTGTACATATCAAGGAAACCAGAATTGAAAGAGACATGTGTACCCCAATGCTCATCACAGCCCTGTTTACAATAGCCAGGACATGGAAGCAACGTAGGTGTCCATCGGCAGACAAATGGATAAGAAAGCTGTGGTACATATACACAATAGAATATTACTCAGCCATTAAAAAGAATACATTTGAATCAGTTCTAATGAGGTGGATGAAACTGGAGCCTATTATACAGAGTGAAGTAAGCCAGAAAGAAAAACACCAATACAGTATACTAACACATATATATGGAATTTAGAAAGATGGTAACAATGCCCCTCTATGCAAGACAGCAAAAGAGACACAGATGTAAAGAACAGACTTTTGAACTCTGGGGGAGAAAGTAAGGGTGGGATGACTTGAGAGAATAGCACTGAAACATGTATTCATATTCATAGCATTCAATAGCATTGAAATATGTGAAATAGATTGCCAGTCCAGGTCTGATGCATGAGAGAGGGTGCTCAGGGCTAGTGAACTGGGATGACCCAGAAGGATGTGATGGAAAGGGAGGAGGGAGGGGGGTTCACGATGGGGAACACATTTACACCCATGGCTGATTCATGTCAGTGTATGGCAAAACCACTACAATATTTTAAAGTAATTAACTCGGATTAAAATAAATAATCTAAAAAATAAAGATCAAAGTAAACATTAGTTTTCTTCCTTCTAATGACAATTTTTGAAAAATTTTCTGTGCTCAGCTGGATGAATGTTCACCCTTAGTCATTTTTTAAGAAATCTTTTCCTCAATTATATAATGAGCTCTTGCTCTTCAGAACTTGAATGGTACAAGTGGAAAACTCAACTTCTTCATGCTTTGATAAATAGTAAGTGAAAAATACATTACCCATAGGAACAATACACAATTCTAGGTGGGATCCCACCTACAGATACTAAAAAAAAAAAAAAAAAAAAACTTAAGAGGAAAAAGTGAAAGTGAGTCCCTGGAATTCTCCCCGCCAAATACTGAAGTAGGTAGCCTTTCCCTTCTCCAGGGGATCTTTCCAACCCAGAGATCAAACCCAGTCTCCCTCACTGCAGGCGAATTCTTTACCTGCTGAGCCACAAGGGAAAGGGTAACATACTTACATTAATTTATAGGACAAGAAAAGCCGTGAAGCTTTGCTAAAACTGTGCTGGTCTAGCTGCATTGTTAAAATTTTAATTTACTTTTTTTAACACCAAAAACATTTTGTATGGGGGTATAGGTGAATAACAATGCTGTGATAGTTTTGGGTGAAGGGATTCAGCCATACGTATACATGTATCCATTCTCTCCCAAACTCCCCTCTCATCCAAGCTGGCACATAATATTGCAGCTGCATTATTTTTTAAGGAAGTGGTACAGGAAATGAAAACTCACTCCAGTATTCTTGCCTGGAGAATCCCCATGGACAGAGAAGCCTGGTGTGCTATAGTCCATGGGGTTGCAAAGAGTTGGACACAACCAAACACACACAGCACAATACCATAGTATACTCTTGGGATTTGGGTTCGTTTCCAATTTCTCAAACATAAATATAAGACATAGCCAACACAGAGCCCACTAAAGGCTGGCAGTGTGGTTGTGGGAATATTGAGCATTATACAACCAGGCCAGAGTAAGTCTGAACTTTGGCAGTTGTCATTGTGGGACCCTGGGCAACTGGGACTTGATCTCATAATCAGTTTCCATCTGTCAAATCATCCTCTCCAGAGGCCATTAGGATGACCAAATGAAATATTTGTAAAGCAATTAACGCACTGAGGGCAAGGGCTGAACATCCCTTCTCTCTGCTGTTGCCCATAAACATCTTTGTGTGTAGAACTTATCTATGATTCTTCAAACTGCTACCAAAATCCCCTCCAGAACTGAGCCAAGCTACACTGCTACCGCCACATGAACACTCTAGCAGATTAGCCCAACACAGAGCTCTCAGTGCTGTCAATGTTGCGGGTTGGAGATGCTGACAAGGCTCATGGGATGGCTTGTCTCTGCTCCCAGAGGACCAGCCTCAGCAGGGGAGACTTCCATAGCTGGGACTGGGATGTGCATTAAGTGCCTTCTCTTACTGAAATTTTCCCTGCTGGGCACACCCCTCGGCTGGGTAGACAGGGAAGCTGGATTCAGTGAGTGCTGTTGCCAGGGGCACCTGACAGGAACTCCCCATGGGCCCAGGTTTTCCACAGCAGAGCAGCCCCTGGGATCCAAAGCCAAGTGTCTAGTGAAGTGGAAACAGCATGACCATTCATGATCTGGCCACTCCTGCCATTCTGTACATAGATAGTCCTAGGCTTGCTCAAATTTACAAGGAGAGGACAGAGACTCTGACTCCCCATGAGGGGAGTGCCCAAAGCAGCCACAGACCACCATAACACCCTTGGGCATGAGGGAGGTGGGGATCAGGACACCAAAAGGGGAGGGCTGCTGTCATCTTTGCTTGGGGACCGAAGGGAGAACACTCAGACATTAATGAAGTTGACCCCCTCTTTACTGGGAACTAAATGCCTTATTTTATTCTTTCCAAATATATGCAGAATCCTCCACCATTTGGGGTCTCAGTTCCACCATCTGTAAAATGAACAGGTTGAAATGATTGATCTTTAAAATTTATTTTGACTTTAAAAATCTAAGATTCTGTCAAAATCTATCCCTGTAATTTACCCAGAGAAAAATCTATTCCAGATAGTTTTAGCTGAATTGGTGTAACAGCACAAAGGTCGCCACATACAGCTCTTCTCATCTCTGAAATTTTTCTCAGTACCACAGAGGTCTCCTTCCACAATGCCTCCCCTCAACACTCCCTCATTAAGTCAATCAGACTGAGACCTCCCAGGTCCCCTTCTGAGGTTCTCCATGCAACTATCCAGTTCAGTTAAAAGGCTCTCCACTCTCTGGTCTTCTGGGACCAGCTCTTCTGGAAGCACAGAGTGAATACTGAAGCACTTCCCCATCCTCCAAGGTGAGTGTGCTACCTGGTGTCAGAGACTACAGTCCACTGGGTCCTGCCCCACCGCGTCTGTTTTTCCTGAGTTTCCTGGTAGTGCTGACCCTGAAGGGGGAACACCTAGGAAAGTGGAAGCCTTTGATGTTTAAAAAGCACCTGGAAAAAAACATTTTCTTTTATTACATATGTGACATAAAATGCATAATAATGGCATATTTCATTGGTTGATTTGAATATTGTATTTTATCAATTTTTATCATACTGTCAAACACAAGATTCTGAAATGCCATTTCAGCTTACTTTTTCTGATAAATTCCAGAAAGTTGTTTATGCATGTTTTTCCTCTGAAAAAGCACTACCTGCAAGCACTTACTGTCTACATCACTAATGTAAACAAATCCGCCCTGTATCAAAAGTGTTGTCATACACACGCCTGTTCCTTTCATAGTAGGTGGGGTGAGGGAGGGGGTAGTGTCAATCACTGCGATTTTTATAGCTTCTGACTCCTGTTTCCTTTCCTCTTAGGGATCCACACACCCTCTCACCCCACTGTTAGGTCTTAAAGAAAGAGATAGACAAATATATGCTGATTGATGCTACAGCATCTTGCTGCTCAGGTGACCTGCATCCCTGTCACTCTGCTCCTCCTCTCCATCTCCCATGAGGCTTTTCCAGCCCCTCCTCTGTCTGCTCTTCTGGATCTCTGGATGCAAAGGCAGCAATCTAGTTCTAGGATGTGTACTTTCACGAACAATGTGAAACAACTGAGACCTGAGTTTATTTCCCCTGCTGTTACCCTCAGCATCCTTCACCCCATCTCACGACTTCCTTCACTCTGCTGGTCACTTCTGTTTGCACAAGGTAATACAGTCAAATATCATTTGGGCATGATCCCGATACAATCACCACAATTCATCCAGCTCCCAATATGAAACAACACTGCTCAATTAAACACATCCATTTAAACTAAAAGCCTCATTAATATCCAGGTTTGGAAGCCTGTTTCACTTGGGTAACTGCTTGCCTTATTATTTTATTTGATTTATTCCTCTGTTCCCATTATAAGGTTGCCTCTACACTTAATGCAGCATCCAAACTAAATGCGTCTGTCTCATTGGACCCATACAGTCTAGAGGAGCATCAAGTTTGAAGGGTCCTCCAAATCTCATTTTTTCCATCCTTTGAACTTTCTCTATTTCTCTTGGGAGGAGGGCACCCAGGATATTTTAACCCTGGAAAGAGGAGAAAAACAAAACAAAAGAACAAATAAAGGCTTGTTTTCTGCATGGATCTTGAAGGAAATTGTCCTAGATGCATCAAACCCGAGTTTAATTCTTCTGTGGATCCAGCCCTCTTCCAGAGAACTTCACTGACCCGCATGGGATGGTTGGGACAATCTCCCAGAGACAGGTGCTGATACTTACACTCTAGCTAGATTCATACTATCAAAATCATCTCTGCAAGGTCACAGCTGACACAGGTCATCTTGGCCAGAGTGCTGTGGTTTTCCCACCTCCCCCTGGAGGTCAAGCAGTCTTGAATTTCTTTGGAAAACAGATTTGCACTGGGAATCACCCTGGGAAACATCACTGGGAAAAAAAACTTAAAAATAAATTCACTGCACCTCTCCTGGTCTCCAGAGCTATGGCTCTCAAAATTATGAAGTGGAGAGGACAGAGTGCTTCCTCTGATTAAATATGAGGCCCTGGCCCGCCTTCCTTCTAGAAGGTTCTTGTTCTCCTCTCCTGGGGCACCTCCTTCTCTCAATCTCCTTGAAAAATGAGTTCTTCTGGCCACTGTTCCAAGGAGGACCCATACATCCTTGGTGTAATGGGACACGGGAGCACTCTGCAGGTGTGAGGGATGCGTGTGGTGGAGACCCTCATGCACATACTCTAAGACATGCTGGGCAAGAAGTGTAGGCAATCAAAGTCCACACATCTTGATTCTTCTGAGCTGATGTTGAGATGGGCACCAAAAGTCTACTTTCTACAGAAAGGGATGGGGCAAACAACTAAATCTCTTTCTCTGCAAATCAATGTCTCTAACTCTAGGTAGATTGGGTGCCTCTCCCCCATATCTTTGAACAGTGCAAAGCTTGCATGGATGGAAAAGAGGACAAAGCTACAAAGTAAAATGGCTCAAGAGAATGGCAGGAATAACACATGGGTATCAGGGGGGTGAGAGCAGCTGATAGTTCAGTGATTTTCGGTCATCAGTAAGATTTGTGGATGATTCAATGTTGCAAAAAGAATTAGAGTTGATTTTGGATTACCTCAAGATAAATTTACACCAACTTTCCCCATTTAAAGTACATGGAGAGTGGGACAGATGGAGTGGAGTGGTGGAGCATACCCTGCAGCCCCTGCCTGGCACCAAGGTGACCATCCTTCCCTGTGGAACCCAGGATGGTCCTCTTGACTGTGCATCATTGCGGGGACTTTTCCCTCAATTTTCTTGCTGTTCCATCAAAATCTAAGTGCATCCATTGAATTCTGTCAAGCATGTGGAATTCATCCATCATGTGTGATATTGACAGGGAAAAATAATTAAACTTGCTGGTCTGGATAATTTCTGAAGGTTCTCTTATGGCCTGCATTGAGGAGGGGTTGGCAGCCTGAAGCAGGATAGAGAGACAGAGGTGGTTTGCCACCCACTCCTACTTGCACAAACAGGTTGAAGACCAAAACAAAGGGAAGCCCCAAAGAGCCTCTGACAAGCTGCCTAAAGTGACTTTCTGCCAGGAGTGAAGTGGAAAGAACACTACATTTGGGATTAAAATGGATCAGGGATACAGAGACACAGCCCTGTGCTCTGCCAGAGATGGTCCTGTGTATTTTTAGAGGTGGGTGTGAGAGAAGGGAAGGTTAAACTGTGTCTTAGTAGCACTTCACAAACTATTTAGGCCAATTGACCATGCTATGAGATGGGGATGGAGAAATTAAGAATCCCAATTGCAGGCTATAGAACCAGGTGCAGCTTGGAGTTCTTCTTTTACTGCCACCATGAAATGCCGTTCATCTGACAAACATGCACTTTTAGTTCACTATGCCCAAGAAACCACACTGCACTTTGGTCTAATGCTGAGAGGGATGCGGGATTTTGCAAGGTAGGAATTACAGGCTGGCAGAAACCCTCTGCTCTTGTCAGATAACCCCTCAGTCCACAACTTCTCCACCCTGTGTCCTGGCACTTCCAGGGGCTACCAGCACACCCCATCCATTCTAACACTTGCCTGCAGTCCTGAACCAAGCTTCTTGAACTCTCCTCTATCACATCACTAGCAAGAGTCCTCCATTAATGACCCAGTGCTGTCCATCATTGTTGTTGCTATGGTGACAGTCATCCATAAGTACATTAAGAGACAAGTAATCACATTTTAGCAAGTGTACAGTCCTAGCATGATATACCAGTGCAGGCTTATAAAGCTTTCTAGTTTCCCTAAGACTTTTACCCCTAAGACTTTTCTTTCCCACAAAACTTTAAAATTAGGAACCAGTATCCTAAGTAATCACTTAGCCTAAGTAATTGCTAAGAACACAATTTCCCTAGCAACCATAGAAATGCTACTCCCTCCTGTTGAGGGGTTAAAAATAACATTGCATGTGCCACTGTAACCAACTAGAATCTCCAAATTGTCTTCTGTAGCAGCCCCGGTTGTTGCAAATGCCAAACTGCCTAAATCTCATCTATCATCAAGGAAAACTTTCTAACGTACAAAAGGAATTCACCTTTGTAGGATCACTCAGGCAACCTCTCTGACGCTATGAAAAAAAAAATTCAGTCATCTTCATCCTCATGAGCAGGGGCAGGATTCCCCTCCTTCCCCTTTCCTGCACTGGACCAATGTTCCAGGCATGCAGTTAGTCAAGATTCTCTGCCCAGACCACCTGCCTGCCTGTCTGTCTCCCTCCCATCCTCCTTTTCTTATTCCTTCTGTAATATTTATGTTTATTTGTTTATGTATCTGACTGTGCTGAGTCTTAGTTTCAGCACAAGGGATCTTCAATCTTTGTTGTGGCATATGGGATCTTACTTGCAGCATGTGCTTCTCAGGTGGCACTAGTGGTAAAGAACCAGCCTGCCAATGCAGGAGACATAAGAGATACAGGTTCGATCACTCAGTTAGGAAGATCCCCGGGGGAAGGGCATGGCAACTCACTTCAGTATTCTAGCCTGAAGAATCCCATGGAGAGAGGATCCTGGCAAGCTCAGTTCCTAGGGTGGCAGAGTCATGTATGATTCCTTGCATTGGGAGTGCAGAATCTTAACCATTGGACCACCAAGCAGGCCCTCCGCTCCCTTTTTACTTGTTATATTAGCTAGCATACAATAAAATTTAAAAGTCTTAAGTAATCAGTTTAATGAATTCTAGCAATTATATATGCAAGATATAGAACATTTCCATCACTCTAGAAAGCTCTCTTCTTACACCTTTCCAGTCACTATACGATTGCCTAATCTGAAGCAACACCAGATGATCAATACAGAAATCAGATTGATTATATTATTTGCAGCCAAAGATGGAGAAGCTCCATACAGTCAGCAAGATTGGGAGCTGACTGTGGCTCAGATCATGAACTTTTTATTACAAAATTCAGACTTAAATTGAAGAAAGCAGGGAAAACCACTAGACCATTTAGGTATGACCTAAATCAAATCCCTTATGATTATACAGGGGAAGTGACAAATAGATTCAAGGGGTTCGATCTGATAGACAGAGTGCCTGAAGAACTATGGATGGAGGTTCATGACATTGAACAGGAGCCAGGAATCAAGACCATCCCAAAGAAAAAGAAATGGAAAAAGGCAAAATGGTTGTCTGAGGAGGCTTTACAAATAGCTGTGAAAAGAGAAGTGAAAGGCAAAGGTGAAAATGAAATGCGTTTGAATGCGGAGTTCCAAAGAATAGCAAGGAGAGATAAGAAAGCCTTCCTCCATGATCAATGCAAAGAAATAGAGGAAAACAATAGAATGGGAAAGACTAGAGATCTCGCCAAAAAAATAAGATATACCAAGGGAACATTTCATGCAAAGATAGGCACAAAAAAGAACAGAAATGGTATGGACCTAACAGAAGCAGAAGATATTAAGAAGAGGTGGAAAATATACACAGAAGAACTGTACAAAAAAGATCTTCATGACTCAGATAATCACGATAGTGTGATCACTCACCTAGAGCCAGACATCCTGGAAGGTGAAGTCAAGTGGGCCTTAGGAAGCATCACAACGAACAAAGCTAGTGGAGATGATGGAATTCCAGTTGAGTTATTTCAAATCCTAAAAGATGATGCTGTGAAAGTGCTGCCCTTGGTATGCCAGCAAATTTGGAAAACTCAGCAGTGGCCACAGGACTAGAACACGTCCAATCCTAAAGAAAGGTAATGACAAAGAATGCACAACAAACACACAACTGTACTCATTTCACACACTAGTAAAATGATGCTCAAAATTCTCCAAGCCAGGCTTCAACAGTACATGAACCATGAACTTCCAGATGTTCAAGCTGGATTTAGAAAAAGCAGAGGAACCAGAGACCAAATTGTCAACATCCACTGGATTATCAAAAAAGCAAGAGAGTTCCAGAAAAATATCTACTTCTGCTTTATTGACTGTGTGGATCATAACAAACTGTGGAATATTTTTCAAGAGATGGTAATACCAGACCACCTGGCCTGCCTCTTGAGAAATTTGTATGCAGGTCAGGAAGCAACAGTTAGAACTGGACATGGAAAAACAGACTGGTTCCAAATTGGGAAAGGAGTACGTCAAGGCTGTATATTGTCACCCTGCTTACTTAACTTATATGCAGAGTACATCATGAGAAATGCTGGCTGGGATGAAGCAAGCTGGAATCAAGATTGCTGGGTGAAATATCAATAATCTCAGATATGCAGATGACACCACACTTATGGCAGAAAGCAAAGAGGAACTAAAGAGCATCTTGATGAAAGTAAAAGAAGAGAGTGAAAAAGTTGGCTTACAACTCAATATTCAGAAATCCCAGATGATGGCATCTGGTCCCATCACTTCATGGCCAATAGATGGGAAAACAATGGAAACAGTGACAGACTTTATTTTCTTGGGCTCCAAAATCACTGCAGGTAGTGACTGCAGTCATGAAACTAAAAGACACTTGCTCCTTGGAACAAAAGTTATGACTAATTTACACAGCATATTATAAAAGCAGAGACATTACATTGCCAACAATGGCCCATCTAGTCAAAGCTATGGTTTTTCCAGTATTATGTATGTATGTGAGAGTTGGACTATAAAGAAAGACGAGCACTGAAGAATGGATGCTTTTGAAGTGGTGTTGGAGAGGACTCTTAAGAGTCCAATGGAGTGCAAGGAGATTCAACCAGTCCATCCTAAAGGAAATCAATCCTGAATATTCACTGAAAGGACTGATGCTGAAGCTGAAACTTCAGTACTTTGGCCACCTCATACAAAAAAATGATTCATTTGAAAAGACCCTGATGTTAGGAAAGATCGAAGGCAGGAGGAGAAGGGGATGACAGGATGAGATGGTTGGATGGCATCACCGACTCAATGGACATCAGTTTGAGCAAACTCCGGGAGTTGGTGATGGACAGGGAGGCCTGGTGTGCTTCAGTCCACGGAGTCGCAAAAAGTCAGACACGACTGAGCAACTGAACTGAACTTGCGGCAATCATTTTCTGACATCTGATGCCACAAATTAGTTTTTTCTGTTCCAGAGCTTCATAAGTGGAATCATATAAGATGTATTCTTTTGTGTGTTCAATTATGTGAACAAGCCACAGTTAAAAAATCTACTTCTCTGTCAATGAACATTTGAGCTGTTTTCAGTTTGAGATTATCACAAATAAGGCTTTAAAGAATATTGTTGTACCAGTATTTCTGTGAACAAACTTTTAAAAAAAACTTCTCTTGGGCTAATACTTAGGAGGGGAATTGATGGGTCACAGAGTTGCTGTATATCTAGTTTTAGTAGAAAAACCCTGACAGTTCTCCAAACTGATTGCAGTATTGCTCTCTTCCATAATTATGAGATTCCAGTTGCTCTGTATCCTCACGAACATTTGGTATAGTTGATGTCTTTTTTAATTTTACCATTCTATAAATAGGTCAGTATCTCATTGTGGTTTTAATTTTCATTTTTCTTAAAACAATGATGTGAGCATATTTTCATGTGCTTTTCGCCACTTGCATATTTTCTTTTGTGAAGTACCTGTCTGAGTTTTTGTTCATTTAAAAATTAGAATTGTTTATCTTACTTTTATTATTATGAATAATTATTTATATATAAATAAATTATTATCTTACTTAATTTATTATTAATAATATATTCTGAATACATGTATTCATGTATTTTGTCAGATATATGTTCTGCAAATATTCTTGCATCATCTATGGTTTTTCTGTTCATTTTCTTAACAGTGTCTTTTGATGGGCAGTTCAGTTCAGTCGCTCAGTATGTCTGACTCTTTGTGACCCCATGGATTGTAGCATGCCAGTCTTTCCTGTCCATCACCATCTCCAGAAGCTTGCTCAAACTCATGTCCATCAAGTCAGTGATTCTGTTCAACCATCTCAACCTCTGTTGTCCCCTTCTCCTCCTGCCTTAGATCTTTCCCAGCATCAGGGACTTTTCCAATGACTCTTTGCATCAGGTGGCCAAAGTACTGGAGCTTCCAATGAATATTCAGGACTGACTTCCTTTAGAATGGAATGGATTGATCTTGCAGTCCAATGGACTCTCAAGAGTCTTATCCAACACCAGTTTAAAGCATCAATTCTTTGGCACTTAGCTTTCTTTATGGTCCAACTCTCACATCCATACATGACTACTGGAAAAACCATAGCTTCAATTAGATGGACCTTTGTTGGCAAAGTAATGTCTCTGCTTTTATAATATGCTGTCTAGGTTTGTCATAGCTTTTCTTCCAAGGAGCAATCAATCATTTTTTAATTTCATGACTTCACCACTACCTGCAGTAATTTTGGAGCCCAAGAAAATAAAGTCTGTCACTGTTTCCATCATTTCCCCATCTATTCACCACAAAGTGATGGGACCAGATGCCATGATCTTAGTTTTTTTAATGTTGAATTTTAAGCCAGCTTTTTCACTCTCCTCTTTTACTTTCATCAAGAGGCTCTTTAGTTCCTCACTTTCTGCCATAAAGATAGTGTCATCTGCATATCTGAAGTTATTGAAATTTCTCTGGGCAATCTTGATTCCAACTTGTGCTTCATCCAGGCCAGCATTTCTCAGGATGTACTCTGCATATAAGTTAAATAAGCAGGGTGAAAATATACATCCTTGGCACACTCCTTTCCCAATTTGGAACCAGTCCGTTGTTCCATGTCTGGATCTAACTGTTGCTTCTTGGCTTGTATACTGACTTCTCAGAAGGCATGTCAGGTGGTCTGGTATTCCCATCTCTTTAAGAATTTTCCAGTTTGCAGTGATCCACACTGTCAAAGACTTTGGCATAGTCAGTAAAGCAGACATAGATGATTTTTCTGGAACTCTCTTGCTTTTTCTATGATCCAGTGGATACTGGCAGTTTGATCTCTGCTTTCTCTGCCTAAATTGAGCTTGATGGGCACATATTTTTAATTGTGAAGAAGTCCAATTTAATCAGTTACTTTTGGTTAGTCTTCTGGTGTCTTATCTCAAAGAATTTCTCTTATATTTTCCTCTAGAAGCTTTATGGTATTTCTTAATAAAGATTTTTGAGTCACCTAAAATTTTATTTTCATGTGTTGTAGCAAGAAAGAAGCCTCCCCCCCTACAAGAATATCTAGTATTTTTAGCATTATTTGTTGAAAAGGTTTTTCTTTCACCATTGAATAATTTTGGTGCACTTGCCAAAAATAAGTTGACTGTAAAAATCTCATCTATTTCTGGATTTTCCATTCTGTTTTATTTACCTATGTGTGTATTCCTCATGTCTGTACACAATATCACAGTGTCTTGATTATTTCACTTTACAGCAAGTAGTGTAAACTCTTCAATGCTCTTCTTCTTTGTCAAATAGTTTTGTTGCTTCTAGGTTCTCTAAATTTTCATTAAAATTTTAGAATTAGCTTTTCTATTTCTTCTCCCACAAAAGGCTTGGAATTTTTATACATGTTTCATCTCAATAATAGGTAATTTTAGAGCAAATAAATTTTTAAAATAACAAGGCTTCTAACCTCTGAATATGGTATATCTCATCACTTCTTTATATTTTCTCAATTCCTCTCAAGAATGCTTGCAGGTTTTAGGGTAAAACTCTTGCATATTTTTATTAGATTTGCTCCAAGATATTTGATTTCTTAATGCTATTGTAATGAGTATTGTTTTATTATTCAATTAGATAGAATCATTTATTACTTCACCTGTGTACTCTTGCAGATGCACTTCCAGACATGTGGAAGCCTTTCTACATATCTGCCTGCTACTCCTCTTTCCAAGCATCATCCTCTCTGGGAACTATCTCCTTTTTCTCCACCTAATAATCTCATGACTGTATTGCAATAAAGGTCTGTGTGGATCTGTGTTAATGCATAGGTCCTGCCATATTTAACTGTTTTGTTATTGTTGCTGGTGGTGGTTTTGTCTATTTTCTAACTAGGCCTTGAGCTCTTCGAGGGCAGTGGCTGTGCCTTCGATCTCTGTTCACAGTCAGTGTTGAATTACAGAGTCAGTGTATAGACTCACAAGCCAAACAAGGGCATCATAAAGTTATGAGGAATGTCAGATGTTGTTGGGTTCAACTCTCTACATGAAACTCCACTGCATCACTGCACGTCCACATGCAATGATCCTGGATGCAGTTGTTTTTCTCCATTATCACTAGACCTTTGAAAAGGCTGCCATTGGAACTGAGGAACATTCAGGTTTCTGACTTCAGCATTAAAGACTTATAGTCAAATTTACTTGGGTAATACTCCCTTCCTTTGTTCTTTAGTTTTGGGAACAATTAAAATGCTACACTTCTTTATCTAGTAAATATGTTGAATGTTTCATCTTTATATTCCTTCATTAATATATAAGATTGACATGATTTTTTGGTATCCACACCAATTCTAGGCATTGAATAATTTCATTAAACTAGTATTAGGTAGACATCGCCAGATAGTCAACATTGAAATCAGATTGATTATATTCTTTGCAGCCAAAGATGAAGAAGCTCTATACAGTCAGCAAACACAAGACTGGGAGCTGACTGTGGCTCAGATCATGAACTCCTTATTGTAAAATTCAGACTTAAATTGAAGAAAGTGGGGAAAACCACTAGACCACTCAGGTATGACCTAAATCAAACCCCTTATGACTATATAGTGGAAGTGAGAAATAGATTTAAGGGACTAGACCTGATAGACAGAGTGCCTGATGAACTATGGATGGAGGTTTGTGACATTGTACAGGAGCCAGGAATCAAGACCATCCCCAAGAAAAAGAAATGCAAAAAAGCAAAATGGCTATCTGAGGAGGCCTTACAAGTAGATGTGAAGAGAAGTAAAAAGCAAACAAGAAAATGAAAGATGTACCCATTTGAATGCAGAGTTCCAAAGAATAGCAAGGAGAGATAAGAAAGCCTTCCCCTGTGATCAATGCAAAGAAATGGAGGAAAATAATAGAATGAGAAAGACTAGAGATCTCATCAACAAAATTAGAGATACCAAGGGAACATTTCATGAAAAGATGGGCTCAATGAAGGACAGAAATGGTATGGACCTAACAGAAGCAGAAGATATTAAGAAGAGGTGGCAAGAATACGCAGAAGAACTGTACAAAAAAGATCTTCAGGATGCAGATAGTCATGATGGTGTGATTAGTCACACTCACCTAGAGCCAGACATCCTGAAATGTGAAGTCAATTGGGCCTTAGGAAGCATTACTACGGGGATGGAAGGAAGATGGCAGAGGAATAGGACCGGGAGACCACCTTCTCCCCCAACAAATACACCAAAAGAACATTTAAAAGCCGAGAAAACTCTACAAAACAACTTCTGAATGCTGGCAGAGCACATCAGGCACCCAGAAAGGCAGCCCATCACCTTCAAAAGAAGGTAGGACAAAAAAAAAAGTAAAAAGAGAGGTGAAAGAGGTAGGGACGGAGATCCCTTCGGGGAAGGGAGTCTTAAAAAAGAGAGAGGTTTCCGAACACCAGGAAACATTCTCCCCGGCGGATCTGTGGCGAGTCCCAGAGGGAAAAATAACCAGGAGTAAAAATAGATAAATAATTAATCCCCACAGATTACGTCCCTAACTGCAACTCCCAGGGAAGCGGCGGCCCAGGCGCCCCATCCCTCACTAGCCAGCGCAGACTGCCCAAGAGGGGCGGGATGCGCTGCTTAGGGAGACGACTGGGACTGAACACCCGGGGGCAGCCTGAGGGAACTAACTGGAGATAGCAACCTAGACTGCGGAATAGCTTTCCCGTGGAAGAGCCACCAACAGGCCCGAACACAGAACAAAGGGCTGCACGGAGCTAGCTGGCTGCAAGGAGCTAGTTGGCTGAGTGGGGCTGGTCAGCTGCTCGTGGCTGGTCAGCTGCACGTGGCTGGGTGGCTGCGGGGAGCTGCAAAGAGCCACCGCCAGATCCGCGCACAGAATAAAGGGCTGCGCGGGGCTGGGCGGCTGTGGGCTGTGGACCATTCCAGCCCTCGCTGGAGACCTGCAAGCACAATTGCGGCCCCAGAAATGCATCCGCTACCTAACTGTGGGCAGAATTAGTTGCTAACCAAGACTTTTGGGATTCTGGACAGATGCCGCCAGAGATCAGCTGCACACCAAGAAAACCGAGTGGCTGGGACAAAGAAGGGGAGAAGTCATAGCCCCCAACCGAGCCCGGCAGCTCAGACCTGGAAAGTGCAGGCAGCCCCAGCGGCCACCTCAGGCTGCTCCGGGCGGGGCTACCGAGAGCCTGAGCAGTGTAGAGCAGGAACAAACCCCAGAGCACTGAATAGACACTGAAGAGACCAGCAAACAGAAGACCCTAAAATAAGCAGAGGAAACTGCTTTGGAACTGACAGGAGTAACAGATTAAATCCCTGCAGTTAGCACCGACTGCATAGAAAGGAGCCTATAGACCTTGAGAAGTACAAGCCGAACCAAGGAACTATCTGAAAACGAACTGACCCCTCACTGTACACAACAGCTCCAGAGAAAGCCTTAGATATAATTTTACT
This sequence comes from Antilocapra americana, assembly GCA_007570785.1. NCBI lineage: Eukaryota > Metazoa > Chordata > Mammalia > Artiodactyla > Antilocapridae > Antilocapra > Antilocapra americana. The sequence continues at coordinate 366,360 of ML660238.1, forward strand.
AGGATCACCTTTTACATTTTTAAAACGTTTTTTAATACTATTTTTTAAAATTTTTATATTCTTATCTTTTTAAAATTATTTTTAAGTCCCCTATAACTCCTCCAGTTTTCATTTTTACAACCATCTATTACCTAGCAAAAAAAAAACTTATTTTTTAAGTAAATTTCAATGACTGTTTTTTTGTTGCTGTTGGTGTTGGTCACCTGCTATTTTGTTTTGTTTTGTTGTGTTTTGTTTTCTATCTCCTCTTTTTCCTTTTCTTATTTTTTATTTTTCTTTTCCTTTCTTTCTTTTTTTCTTCTTCTTTTTGTAATTGTATTTTTGAGAATCCAGCCTTTACTTTAGATTTTTAGTCTCTGCTTTTTAGTATTTGTTATCAACTTTGTATCTTTAAGAACCCAATCTTGAAGATGGCAGAGGAATAGGACGGGGAGAACACTCTCTCCCCAACAAATATACCAAAAGAACTTTTAAAGGCTGAGCAAACTCCAAAAAACAGGAACTGAATGCTGGCAGAGGACATTGGGCATCTGGAGAGGCGACCCATTGCCGACGTGAGGAGTAACAGTGAGGAAACCTAGACTCACCTACCAGAAAACCACACAAGCCTTTCCATCCAGGAAACTTCGACAAACCACGCATCCAACCCCTCCCATAGAGAGGAATCCCCACAATAAAGGGACAACACAGCAAGATAAACAAGATGAAAAGGCAGAGAAATACCCAGCAAGTAAAGGAACAGGATAAATACCCCCTAGACCAAACAAAAGACGAAGAGATAGGAAGTCTACCTGACAAAGAATTCCGAATAATGATAGTGAAAATGATCCAAAACCTGGAAAATAAGTTGGAGTTGCAGCTCAATAACCTGCAGGCAAGGATTGAGAAGATGCAGGTAAGCTTTAACAAGGACTTAGAAGAAATGAAAAAGAGACAAAATACAATGAATAATGCAATAAATGAGATCAAAAACACCCTGGAGGGAACCAACAGTAGAATAACAGAGATAGAAGACAGAATAAGTGAGGTAGAAGACAGAATGACAGAAATAAATGAAACAGAAAGGAAAAATGAAAAAAGAATTAAAAGAAATGAAGACAACCTTAGAGACCTCTGGGACAATATTAAACGCACCAATATTCGAATCATAGGAGTCCCAGAAGAAGAAGACAAAAAGAAAGACCATCAGAAAATTCTTGAAGAGATAATTGTAGAAAACTTCCCTAAATTGGGGAAGCAAATAGCCACTCAGGTCCAAGAAACACAGAGAATCCCAAATAGAATGAAGCCCAAGCGGGACACCCCAAGACACATATTAATCAAATTGGCAAATATCAAATACAAAGACCAAATATTAAAAGCAGCAAGGGAGAAGCAAAAGATAACTCACAAGGGGAATCCCATAAGGATAACAGCTGATCTCTCAACAGAAACGCTTCAGGCCAGAAGGGAATGGCAAAACATACTTAAAGTCATGGAAGAAAACAATCTACAACCCCGACTACTCTACCCAGCAAGGATCTCATTCAAATTTGAAGGAGAATTCAAAATTTTCTCAGACAA
>ML660238.1:367932-438352 GCA_007570785.1 Antilocapra americana
CAAAGATTGGCCGATTGGATACAGAAACAAGACCCCTATATATGTTGTCTACAAGAGACCCACCTCAAACCTAGCGACACATATAGACTGAAAGTTAAAGGCTGGAAAAAGATATTCCATGCAAATAAAGACCAAAAGAAAGCAGGAGTGGCAATACTCATATCTGATAAAGTAGACTTTAAAATAAAGGCAGTGAAAAGAGATAAAGATGGACATTACATAATGATCAAAGGATCAATCAAGGAAGAAGAAATAACAATTATAAATATTTATTTATGCACCTAACATAGGAGCTCCACAATATGTAAGGCAAATGCTAACAAATATGAAAGGGGAAATCAACAACAACACAATAATAGTGGGAGACTTTAATACACCACTCACACCAATGGATAGATCAACTAGACAGAAAACTAACAAGAAAATTCAAACTTTAAATGAAACAATAGAACAACTAGACCTAATTGATATCTATAGGTCATTCCACCCCAAAACAAGGAATTTCACCTTTTTCTCAAGTGCACACGGGACCTTCTCTAGGATAGATCACATCCTGGGCCATAAATCTAACCTTGATAAATTCAAAAATATTGAAATCATCCCAAGCATCTTTTCTGACCACAATGCAGTGAGATTAGATATCAACTACAGGAGAAAACCTCTCAAAACTTCCAACATATGGAGGCTCAACAACACACTGCTGAATAACCAACAAATCGCAGAAGAAATCAAAAATGAAATTCAGTTATGCATGGAAACGAATGAAAATGAAAACACAACAGTTCAAAACCTATGGGACACTGTGAAAGCAATGCTAAGGGGAAAGTTCATAGCAATACAAGCTCACCTCAGGAAACAAGAAAAAAATCAAATAAATGACCTTACTTTACACCTAAAGCAACTAGAAAGGGAAGAGATGCAGAAGCCCAGGTCTAGTAGAAGGAAAGAAATCTTAAAGATCAGGGCAGAAATAAATGCAAAGGAATCAAAAGTGACCATAGCAAAAATCAACCAAGCCAAAAGCTGGTTCTTTGAGAAGATAAATAAAATTGACAAACCATTAGCCAGACTCATTAAGAAACAAAGGGAGAAGAACCAAATCAACAGAATTAGAAATGAAAATGGAGAGATCACAACAGAAAACACAGAAATACAAAGGATCATAAGAGACTATTATCAGCAACTATATGCAAATAAACTGGACAATTTGGATGAAATGGACAAATTCCTAGAAAAGTATAACTTTCCAAGACTAAACCAGGAAGAGATAGATAATCTTAATACACCCATCACAAGCACGGAAATTGAAACCGTAATCAGAAATCTTCCAAAAAACAAAAGCCCAGGACCAGATGGCTTCACAGCTGAATTCTACCAAAAATTTAGAGAAGAACTAACACCTATTCTACTAAAACTCTTCCAGAAAATTGCAAACGAAGGTAAACTTCCAAACTCATTCTATGAGGCCTCCATCACCCTAATTCCAAAACCCAGCAAAGATGCAACAAAAAAAGAAAACTACAGGCCAATATCACTGATGAACTTAGATGCAAAAATCCTCAACAAAATTCTAGCAAATAGAATCCAACAACACATCAAAAAGATCATACATCATGATCAAGTAGGCTTTATCCCAGGGATGCAAGGATTCTTCAATATTCGTAAATCGATCAATGTAATACACCACATTAACAAATTGAAAAATAAAAATCACATGATTATCTCAATAGATGCAGAGAAAGCCTTTGACAAAATTCAACATCCATTTATGATAAAAACCCTCCAAAAAGCAGGAATAGAAGGAACATACCTCAACATAATAAAAGCTATATATGACAAACCCACAGCAAACATTATCCTCAATGGTGAAAAACTGGAAGCATTCCCCCTGAAATCAGGGACAAGACAAGGGTGCCCACTCTCACCACTACTATTCAACATAGTTTTGGAAGTTTTGGCCACAGCAATCAGAGCAGATAAAGAAATCAAAGGAATACAGATTGGAAAAGAAGAAGTAAAACTCTCTCTGTTTGCAGATGACATGATCCTCTATATTGAAAACCCTAAAGACTCTATGAGAAAATTACTAGAGCTAATCAGTGAATATAGCAAAGTTTCAGGATACAAAATCAACACACAGAAATCCCTGGCATTCCTATACACTAACAGCGAGAAATCAGAAAGAGAAATTAAGGAAACAATTCCATTCACCATTGAAACAAAAAGAATAAAATACTTAGGAGTATTTCTACCTAAAGAATCAAAAGACTTGTATATAGAAAACTATAGAACACTGATGAAAGAAATCAAGGAGGACACAAACAGATGGAGAAATGTACCGTGCTCGTGGAATGGAAGAATCAATATAGTGAAAATGAGTATACTACCTAAAGCAAACTATAGATTCAATGCAATTCCTATCAAGCTACCAGAGGTCTTTTTCAAAGAATTAGAACAAATAATTTCTCAATTTGTATGGAAATACAAAAAACCTCGTATAGCCAAAGCAATCTTGAGAAAGAAGAATGGAACTGGAGGAATCAACCTACCTGACTTTAGGCTATACTACAAATCCACAGTCATTAAGACAGTATGGTACTGGCACAAAGACAGAAATATAGATCAATGGAACAGAATAGAAAGCCCAGAGATAAATCCACGCATCTATGGACACCTTACCTTTGACAAAGGAGGCAAGAATATACAATGGAGAAAAGACAACCTCTTTAACAAGTGGTGGTGGGAAAACTGGACAGCCACTTGCAAAAGAATGAAACTAGATCACTTTCTAACACCATACACAAAGATAAACTCAAAATGGATCAAAGATCTAAGCATAAGACCAGAAACTATACAACTCCTAGAGGATAACATAGGCAAAACACTCTCTGCTATAATCCAAAGTGGGATACTCCATGACCCACCTCCCAGAATATTGGAAATAAAAACTCGAATAAACAAATGGGACCTAATTAAAATTAAAAGCTTTTGCACAACAAAGGAAACTATAAGCAAGGTGAAAAGACAGCTTTCAGAATTGGAGAAAATAATAGCCAATGAAGCAACAGACAAACAATTAATCTCAAAAATATACAAACAACTCCTGCAGCTCCATTCTAGAAAAATAAACAACCCAATTAAAAAGTGGGCCAAAGAACTTAACAGACATTTCTCCAAAGAAGATATAAAAATGGCTAACAAACACATGAAAAGATGCTCAACATCACTCATTATCAGAGAAATGCAAATCAAAACCACAATGAGGTACCACTTTGCACCAGTTAGAATGGCTGCCATCCAAAAGTCTACAAGCAATAAATGCTGGAGAGGATGTGGAGAAAAGGGAACCCTCTTACACTGTTGGTGGGAATGCAAACTAGTACAGCCACTATGGAAAACAGTGTGGAGGTTCCTTAAAAAGCTGCAAATAGACCTGCCATATGACCCGGCAATCCCACTGCTGGGCATATACACCGAGGAAACCAGAATTGAAAGAGCCACGTGTACCCCAATGTTCATCGCTGCATTGTTTACAATAGCTAAGACATGGAAACAACCTAGATGCCCATCAACTGATGAATGGATAAGAAAGCTGTGGTACAAATACACAATGGAATATTACTCAGCATTAAAAAAAAATTCATTTGAAGCAATTCTACTCAGATGACGAAACTGGAGCCCATTATCCAGAGTGAAGTAAGCCAGAAGCAAAAACAACAATACAGTATATTAACGCATATATATGGAATTTAGAAAGACAGTAACGAGAACCCAACATGGGAGACAACAAAAGGAACGCAGATGTATAGAACAGACTCGTGGACTTTGTGGATGAGGGTAAGGGTGGGATGTTATGGGAGAAGGGCACTGAAGCATGTTAATTGTCATGTGTCTAATCAATCGCCAGCCCAGGATTGATGCTCGCGACTGGTGCAGCGAGATTTCCCAGGGGGGGAGGGAGGAGGAAGGGGGGTTCCGGAGGGGAAGGATATGTAAAGCCATGGTGATATCATGACATTGTATGGCAAAAACAAGTAAAAAAAAATAAATTAATTAATTAAAAAAAAAAGAACCCAATCTTCAGTACCCATTTATACTTGGGAGTGAGATCACTGGCTTGACTGCTCTCTCCCCATTTTTGACTCTCCTTTTTTTTCCCACCAGGACACTTCTATCATCCCACTCTCCCCTTTCTTGTCTACCCAACTCTGTGAATCTCTTTGAGTGTTATGAGTTGTGAAGAACACTGAGATAACTGATTACTGACTGGATCTGTCTCTGTCCATCTGATCCCCTTTTTTCTCCCCCTGACCACTTCTGTCCCCTTCCTCCCTCTTCTCTTTTCAGTATAACTCTGTGAACATCTCTGAGAGCTCCAGACTGTGGAGAGCACACAGGGAAGTGATCATTGGCTACCTCACTCTCTCAACATTTGATTCCTCTCTTCTCCTTCTGGTCACCTCTATCTCTCTCCTCCCTCTTCTTCACGCCATGTAATTCTGGGTACATTTCTGGGTGTCCCTCACTGTGGAGAAACTTTTCATCATTAAACTAGACATTCTACCATCGTTGCTATATAGATGGAGGAGTCCTGAGGCTACTGGAAGAATAAGGCTGAAAACCAGAGACAGGAGGATAAGCCCAAATCCTGAGAATACCAGAGAACTCCTGGATCCAGGAGTTAATTAATCGATAGGAGCTCATCAAACGCCTCCGTACCTAAACTGAAACCAAGCACCTCCTAAGAGCCAACAAGCTCCAGAGTAAGATATACCAAGCAAATTCTCCAGCAACACAGGAACATAGCCTGGAGCTTCAATACACAGGCTTCCCAAAGTCACACCAAGCCCACTGACATCTCAAAACTCTATACAGGACACTTAATTGCTTCTTAGAGTGAGGAAATCCAGATCCACCCACCAGAACACTGACACAAGCTTTCCCTACAAGGAAACTTTGACAAACCACCCATCCAACCCCACCCATAGTGAGGAACCTCCACAATAAAGAGAGAACACAGCAATATAAATAAGATGAAAAGGCAGAGAAATACCCAGCAGGTAAAGGAACAGGATAAATGCCCTCCAGACCAAACAAAAGAGGAGGAGATAGGAAATCTACCTGATAAAGAATTCCAAATAATGATGTGAAAATGATCCAAAATCTTGAAAACAAATTGGAGTTACAGTTTAATAAACTGCAGGTAAGGATTGAGAAGATGCAAGAAAGGTTTAACAAGGACTTAGAAGAAATGAAAAAGAGTCAAAATACAATGAATAATGCAATAAATGAGATCAAAAACACTCTGGAGTGAACTAACAGTAGAATAACAGAGATAGAAGACAGGATAAGTGAGGTAGAAGACAGAATGGTAGAAATAAATGAAATAAAGGGGGGAAACGAAAAAAGAATTAAAAGAAATGAGGACAATCTCAGAGACCTCTGGGACAATGTTATATGCACCAACATTTGATCACAGGAGTCCCATAAGAAGACAAAAAGAAAGACCATCAGAAAATTCTTGAGGAGATAATAGTTGAAAATTTCCCTAAATTGGGAAAGGAAATAATCACTCAAGTCCAAGAAACCCAGAGAGTCCCAAACAGGATGAACCCAAAGCGAAACATCCCAAGACACATATTAATCAAATTAACAAAGATCAAACACAGAGAGCAAATATTAAAAGCAGCAAGGGAAAAACAACAAATAACACACAAGGGGATTCCCATAAGGATAACAGCTGATCTCTCAATAGAAATGCTTCAGGCCAGAAGGGAATGGCAGAACATACTTAAAGTCATGAAAGAAAATAATCTACAACCCCGATTACTGTACCCAGCAAGGATCTCATTCAAATTTGAAGGAGAAATCAAAAGCTTTACAGACAAGCAAAAGCTGAGAGAATGCAGCAACACCAAACCAGTGTTTGGCGCTCCAACAAATGCTGAAGGATCTTCCTTAGACAGGAAACACGGATAGGGTATATAATCTCGAACCCAGAACAATAAAGTAATGGCAATGGGATCATACTTATCAATAATTACCTTAAATGTAAACGGGTTGAATGCCCCAACCAAAGAAAAAGATTGGCCGATTGGATACAAAAACAAGACACCTATATATGTTGTCTACAAGAGACACACCTCAAACCTAGGGACACATAAAGACTGAAAGTTAAAGGCTGGAAAAAAGATATTCCATGCAAATAAAGACAAAAAGAAAGCAGGAGTGGCAAGACTCATATCATATAAATTAGACTTTAAAATAAAGGCTGTGAAAAGAGATAAAGATGGACATTACAGAATGATCAAAAGATCGATCCAAGAAGAAGAAACAATAATTATAAATATATATGCACCCAACATAGGAGCACCACAATATGTAAGGCAAATGCTAACAAATATGAAAGGGGAAATTAACAATAACACAATAATAGAGGGAGACTTTAATACTCCACTCACACCGATGGATAGATCAACTAAACAGAAAATTAACAAGGAAACACAAACTTTAAATGACACAATAGACAGGTTAGACCTAATTGATATCTATAAGACATTCCACCCCAAAACAATGAATTTCACCTTTTTCTCAAGCGCACACGGGACCTTCTCCAGAATAGATCACATCCTGGGCCATAAATCTAACCTTGGTAAATTTAAAAAAAAAATGAAATCATTCCAAGCATCTTTTCTGACCACAATGCAGTGAGATTAGATGTCAATTACAGGGGAAAAGCTATTGAAAATTCCAACATATGGAGGCTGAACAACACGCTGCTGAATAACCAACAAATCACAGAAGAAATCAAAATATGCATAGAAATGAATGAAAATGAAAACACAACAACCCAAAACCTATGGGACACTGTAAAAGCAGTGCTAAGAGGAAGGTTCTTGGCAATACAAGCTTACCTCAGGAAACAAGAAAAAAGTCAAATAAATAACCTACCTTTACACCTAAAGCAACTAGAAAAGGAAGAAATGCAGAAGCCCAGGGTCAGCAGAAGGAAAGAAATCTTAAAGATCAGGGCAGAAATAAATGAAAAGGATCATATGGCAGGTCTATTTGCAGCTTTTTAAGGAACCTCCACACTGGCACCCCAATGTTCATCCCTGCATTGTTTACAATAGCCAGGACATGGAAGCAACCTAGATGCCCATCAACTGACGAATGGATAAGAAAGCTGTGGTATATATACACAATGGAATATTACTCAGCATTAAAAAAAAATTCATTTGAAGCAATTCTACTCAGATGACGAAACTGGAGCCCATTATCCAGAGTGAAGTAAGCCAGAAGCAAAAACAACAATACAGTATATTAACACATATATATGGAATTTAGAAAGACAGTAATGAGAACCCAACATGGGAGACAACAAAAGGAACGCAGATGTATAGAATAGACTTGTGGACTTTGTGGATGAGGGTAAGGGTGGGATGAGATGGGAGAAGGGCATTGAAGCATGTTAATTGTCATGTGTCTAATCAATCGCCAGCCCAGGATTGATGCTCGGGACTGGTGCAGCGAGATTTCCCGGGGGGGAGGGAGGAGGGAGGGGGGACCCGGACGGGAAGCATATGTAAACCCATGGTGATATCATGACAATGTATGGCAAAAACAATAAAAAAAAAAAAGAAAGAAATGAAAAGGAAACAAAAGAGACCATAGCAAAAATCAACAAAGCCAAAATCTGGTTCTTTGAGAAGATAAATAAAATTGACAAACCATTAGCCAGACTCATCAAGAAACAAAGGGAGAAGAATCAAGTCAACGAAATTAGAAATGAAAATGGAGAGATCACAACAGAAAACACAGAAATACAAAATATCATAAGAGACTATTATCAGCAACTATATGCAAATAAACTGGAAAACCTGGAAAAAATGGACAAATTCTTAGAAAAGTACAACTTTCCAAGACTAAACCAGGAAGAGATAGATAATCTTAACAGACCCATCACAAGCACAGAAATTGAAACTGCAATCAGAAATCTTCCAACAAACAAAAACCCAGGACCAGATGGCTTCACAGCTGAATTCTACCAAAAATTTAGAGAAGAGCTAACACCTATTCTACTCAAACTCTTCCAGAAAATTGCAGAGGAAGGTAAACTCCCAAAGTCATTCTATGAGGCCACCATCACCCTAATTCCAAAACCCGGCAAAGATGCCACAAAAAAAAGAAAACTACAGGCCAATATCACTGATGAACATAGATGCAAAAATCCTTAACAAAATTCTAGCAAATAGACTCCAACAACACATTAAAAAGATCATACATCATGATCAAGTAGGCTTTATCCCAGGGATGCAAGTATTCTTCAGTATTCACAAATCAATCAATGTAATTCACCACATTAACAAATTGAAAAATAAAAACCACATGAGTATCTCAATAGATGCAGAGAAAGCCTTTGACAAAATTCAACATCCATTTATGATAAAAACCTTCCAAAAAGCAGGAATAGAAGGAACATACCTCAACATAATAAAAGCTATATATGACAAATCCACAGCAAACATTATCCTCAATTGTGAAAAACAGAAAGCATTTCCCCTTAAGTCAGGAACAAGACAAGGGTGTCCACTCTCACCACTACTATTCAACATAGTTTTGGAAGTCTTGGCCACAGCAATCAGAGCAGATAAAGAAATAAAAGGGATCCAGATTGGAAAAGAAGAAGTAAAACTCTCACTGTTTGCAGATGACATGATCCTCTACATAGAAAACCCTAAAACTCTACCAGAAAATTACTAGAGCTAATCAGTGAATATAGGATAGAGTTGCAGGATACAAAATCAACACACAGAAATCCCTTGCATTCCTATACACTAACAATGAGAAAATAGAAAGAGAAATTAAGGAAACAATTCCATTCACCATCGAAACAAAAAGAATAAAATACTTAGGAGTCTTACTACCTAAAGAAACAAAAGACTTATATATAGAAAACTATAAAGCACTGATGAAAGAAATCAAAGAGGACACAAATAGATGGAGAAATATACCGTGTTCATGGATTGGAAGACTCAATATAGTGAAAATGAGTATACTACCCAGAGCAATCTATAGATTCAATGCAATTCCTATCAAGCTACCAGAGGTCTTTTTCAGAGAATTAGAACAAATAATTTCACAATTTGTATGGAAATACAAAAAACCTTGTATAGCCAAAGCAATCTTGAGAAAGAAGAATGGAACTGGAGGAATCAACCTACCTGACTTTAGGCTATACTACAAAGCCACAGTCATCCAGACAGTATGGTACTGGCACAAAGACAGAAATATAGATCAATGGAACAAAGCAGAAAGCCCAGAGATAAATCCACACATCTATGGACACCTTATCTTTGACAAAGGAGGCAAGAATATACAATGGAGAAAAGACAACCTCTTTAACAAGTGGTGCTGGGAAAACTGGACAGCCACTTGTAAAAGAATGAAACTAGATCACTTTCTAATACCATACACAAAAATAAACACAAAATGGATCAAAGATCTAAACATAAGACCAGAAACTATAAAACTCCTAGAGGAAAACATAAGCAAAACCCTCTCCGACATAAACCAAAGCAGGATCCTCTATGACCCACCTCCCAGAATACTGGAAATAAAAGCACAAATAAATGAATGGAACCTAATTAAAATGAAAAGCGTCTGCACAACAAAAGAAACTAAAAGCAAGGTGAAAAGGCAGCCTTCAGAATGGGAGAAAATAATAGCCAATAAAGCAATGGACAAACAATTAATCTCAAAAATATACAAGCAAATCCTGCAGCTCCATTCCAGAAAAATAAATGACCCAATCAAAAAGTGGGCCAAAGAACTAAACAGACATTTCTCCAAAGAAGATATAAAAATGGCTAACAAACACATGAAAAGATGCTCAACATCACTCATTATCAGAGAAATGCAAATCAAAACCACAATGAGGTACCATTTCACACCAGTCAGAATGGCTGCCATCCAAAAGTCTACAAGCAATAAATGCTGGAGAGGGTGTGGAGAAAAGGGAACCCTCTTACACTGTTGGTGGGAATGCAAGTTAGTACAGCCACTATGGAGAACAGTGTGAAGATTCCTTAAAAAACTGGAAATAGAACTGCCATATGACCCAGCAATCCCACTGCTGGGCATATACACTGAGGAAACCAGAATTGAAAGAGACATGTGTACCCCAATGTTCATCGCAGCCCTGTTTAAAATAGCCAGGACATGGAAGCAACCTAGATGTCCATCAACAGGTGAATGGATAAGAAAGCCGTGGTACATATGCACAATGGAATATTACTCAGCCATTAAAAAGAATTCATTTGAATCAGTTCTACTCAGGTGGATGGAACTGGAGCCTATTATCCAGAGTGAAGTAAGCCAGAGGGAAAAACAACAATACAGTATACTAACACATATATATATGGAATTTAGAAAGATGGTAATGATAATCCTGTATGAGAGACAGCAAAAGAAATGCAGATGTATAGAACAGTCTTTTGGACTCTATGGGAGAGGGCGAGGGTGGGATGATATGGGAGAACGGCATTGAAACATGTTAATTATCATATGTGAAATCAATAGCCAGCCCAGGTTTGATGCTCAGGGCTGGTGCACCGGGATGACCCAGAGAGAGGGAATCGAGAGGGAGGAGAGGGGGGTTCTGGAAGGGGAACATATGTATACCCATGGCAGATTCATGTCAATGTATGGCAAAACCAACACAATAATGTAAAGAAATTTTAAAATAAGTTAATTAATTTTTAAAAAAGGAAGCATTACTACGAACAAAGCTAGTCGAGGTGATGGAATTCCAGCTGAGTTATTTCAAATCCTCAAAGATGTTGCTGTGAATGTGCTACACTCAATATGTCAGCAAATTTGGAAAACTCAGCCCTGGCCACAATACTGGAACAGGTCAGTTTTTATTCCAATCCCAAAGAAAGGCAATGCCAACAAATGCTCAAGCTACCACACAATTGCACTCATCTCACATGCTAATAAAGTAATGATCAAAATTCTCCAAGCCAGGCTTCAGTAATACCTGAACCATGAACTTCCAGATGTTCAAGCTGGATTTAGAAAAGGCAGAGGAACCAGAGATCAAATTTCCAATATCTGCTGGATCATCAAAAAAGCAAGTGAGTTCCAAAAAAACAACTCCTTCTATTTTATTGACTATGCCAAAGCCTTTGATGTGTGGATCACAATAGACTGTCAAAAATTCTGAAGGAGATGGGAATACCAGACCACCTGACCTGCCTCTTGAGAAACCTGTATGCAAGTCAAGAAGCAACATTTAGAACTGGACATGGAAAAACAGACTGGTTCCAAATAGGAAAAGGAGTACATCAAGGTTGTATATTGTCATCCTGCTTATTTAACTTATATGCAGAGTACATCATGAGAAACGCTGGGCTTGAGGAAGCACAGCTGTAATCAAGATTGCTGGGAGAAATAACAGTAACCTAAGATATGCAGATGACATCACCTTTATGGCAGAAAGTGAATAAATAAAGAGCCTCTTGATGAAAGTGCAAGAGGAGAGTGAAAAAGTTGGCTTAAAGCTCAACATTTAGAAAACTAAGTGATTGGCTTCTGGTCCAATAACTTCATGGCAAATCGATGGGGAAACAGTGGAAACAGTGACTGAATTTATTTTTTTGGCTCCAAAATCACTGAAGATGGTGATTGCAACCATGAAATTCAAAGACACTTACTCCTTGGAAGGAAAGTTATGACCAACCTAGACAATATATTAAAAAGCAGAGACATTACTTTGTCAACAAAGGTCCATCTAGTCAAGGCTATGGTTTTTCCAGTAGTCATGTATGGATGTGAGTGTTGGACTATAAAGAAAGCTGAGTGCTGAAGAATTGATACTTTTGAACTGTGGTATTGGAGAAGACTCTTGAGATTCCCTTGAATGCAAGGAGATCCAACCATTCCATCCTAAATGAGATCAGTCCTGGGTGTTCACTGAAAGGACTGATGTTGAAGCTGAAACTCCAATACTTTGGACACCTGATGCAAAGAGCTGACTCACTTGAAAAGACCCTGATGTTGGGAAAGATTGAAGGCAGGAGGAGAAGGGGATGACAGAGGATGAGATGGCTGGATGGCATCCCCTACTCAATGGATACGGGTTTGGGTAGACTCCAGCAGTTGGTGATGGACAGGGAGGCCTGGCATGCTGTGCTTCATGGAGTCACAAAAAGTCAGACATGACTGAGCGACTAAACTGAACTGAACTGAAGTATTAGTAGACTAAGATGTGCTAAAAAAAAAAAAAAAAAAAGACTCCGTGGGAAGAGAGACCTTGTCTATTTTGTTTATCCCAGGGTCTCTAACACTTGAACCATGCCTGAAACATTACAGGTGCACAGTAAATATTTATTGAGTGAATGGCACACATTGAGATATAGTGATGAGGAAAAGCAATATAATTTCTGCCCTGATGGAGCCAACTTTGGAAGGGAGACAAACAATTTAAAAAATACAAATAAATATACAATTGCAGCTATTTCTAAGTACAAATGTTCATGGTTCTATGAAAATCTATAATGGGGAGATTTGATCTGGTTATAGACATCAGAAAAATCTTCCTTTAGGAAGTGATCATTAAGGAAAGGTCACTAGGAATTAAGTAGATAAAGAGAGGAAGATGGTTCCAGACAGGAACATGTGAAAAGTCCCTGTGGCAGATGAGAACTTGGCAAATACAAAGGAATGAAAGAAGAGCAGTTTGTTGGGCCTCAAAGAATAGGGAACCCCGTTAGGCAGTGAGGCAGGAGCAGGTGGTGGGGCCAGAACATGCCAGGTTTCATCAGCCACATCAAGGAGCTTGTCTTTATCTTCTTGAGCAATGGAAAGTCAGTGAAGGGCCTTCAGAGGAGAGAGACACGATCAGATTCTCATTTTTAGAAAATCATTCAGTCATCAGTTTGGAGCCAACTGGAGGTTTCCAGAGTGGATGGTGACTCTAGTTAGAGATATTGCCATGATATAGTTCAGAAAACACTGTATCTGGTACGAGGCTGGTAGTGGTGAGACAGAGAAAAGTGGATGGATAGTAAATACTGGCTGAAATTATTACCATTTCTTAGCCATCAATATGGGATTGGGGCAGATCTATTTAATATGGTTGATTCCTAGAGGTCAAGAAAAATCTGAAACTATATGGAATAAATTTGGCACTCGTGGGAGGGATTTATGAATCATAAAATGCCTAAGCCTCAGAATAAGATAAAATCTCTGAACAATCAGGGGAAAGGACACTCCTCCATCTTTTGTGATACTACTCCACCACATGACAACAGAAAGGATTGGGGCTTTGGAAATGTTTTGGCCCCAATACATCCCTTTGACCTAGATGGTGAGAACCTTGGCCTTGTTCATATGAAAATTCATGACATTCATCAACTAACTTCTGGAGTCTGGTGCTCCCCGTGGGCCCTATGGCACCACAGCCTCTGACTGACCATTATCAGGGCTTTCTAACCATAGGCTCCACACCTGCCTACCAGGAGGAAGGAGAGGCACGTGCTCTGCAATCCATCCATCAGCCACCAGTGCCAAGCTACGGAACATGCCAAGTGCATCAAGCTCCACACCTCACAGGATCCCAGCTAGCTTTCTTTCCCGCACCTACTCTGAGCTGACTTTGGGAGCAAAGCCCAGCTCCACAGTCTCTCAAAGATCTGCTTTCAGTTCTCAGTTTTCCTCAAGGGTAGCTCACACCCACCCCCCAGAATTGTACTCAGTGACAAAAGTTAACACTGTAAACCAAGCCAGTACCTCTCACCTTGCAGAACCCCAGTTGTTGCAGCCTGGCAGAGCAGAAACCAGAACCTGCCCCATGACTCGAGGTTGTGGCAAACTGTGCCCTTGTGATTGTCTCTGTAAGCATGCCAAGGGGACATTCTTGAGGGAAGGACAAGCTCGCTGCTCCACTTCACTGCCTGCCCCTGCATCCATCCCCATGGAAACAAAGCAAGTTGTTTGTGATCAACAGTAGAACCTTAACTTTACTCCCTCTTTATGGTGCACTGATCAAACTCACCAGTATAGCTATTACTTAATGATCTCACATGACTTCTGTCAATAAAAGTGCAGGCTGAAAGGAGTCATTTTGTCTTCTTGCCATGGAGAGCAGGCCAGCTCTCTGATTCCCCACTTGCCAAATTATCTGTGTCTGTCTTTTCATTATGCCTTGCCCCCATTTCAGGTCTTTCTCACCCACTGTAATGGACACAGCACCCAGTAAGTGCTGGTTCTTTCTTTTCCTACAGGGAGATGATTATCACAAGACACCTCAGTACCACTTCTCACAGAAGCCATCTTATGATCCCTTCAGACACTTGGAAGGAAAATACATACAACATCATATTCTCAAAAAGGCATTAAAGAGAATGCTGGTAGCAATAATAAGTATCAATAATTGGGGGAGGGATCACAGGAGTGCTGAATTGTCCATCAGGTATTTCCTTTTCTCCTCCTGGCTGTCAACTAAGGGGTTCAGTACAGAATCAACCTTGTATATTTATGCATTGACTTTTTCACGTGGGTAGGTTTCCCTGGTCAGAGAATATATTAGTTGTTCAGTGAATCACTTCGCAAATTTTCTAAGCACCCACCATACACAAAGACCCCTTTGTGTACACAACATTTCTGAGGGCAGGAAAGGATGTGCCAGAAAGCAAAGGGATTATTTCTGTTTTATGCTATTTCTGCACAACTTCTACAAATGCAGAGAGAAGCAAATTCCTACAGATGCAGGATGAGTGCCAGCCAGGCTGCCCTTCCACCCACCCTCCCAGAATCCAGAAGGCTGAGGGGATACAGCAAATGGTCCCACAGCCGAGCAGTCAGCTTTTCCAAGTCAATCATTGATGTGGTCTGACCTGAGAAGCCCTCCCACTACACAGAGATGTAAGCAGCTCCTGTCCGACTGACACCCACATACACTCCTGTATTTCTCTTTCCTTTATCCTATGTTTGTCAATTTAAGCAAAGCAGGCTTAAGGACCATGGTAGCATTATTCACAATAGCCAAAAGGCAGAAGCTACCCAAATGTCCATCAACAGATGAACAGATAAACAAAATGTGATGCACACACAATGGAATAGTATTCAGCCTTAAGAATGAAGGCATTGTGACCCATGAAACACCGTGGATGAAGCTTGAAGGTGCAAAACAAGCCAGTCACAAAAGAATAAATGCTGTGTGATTCTACCTATGTGAGGTACTAAGTCGTAGACATAGAAAGTAGAATGGTCAGGGCCTGGAGGCAGGAGGAAAAAGGAATGTTTAATGGGGACAGAGCTTCAGTTTGGCGAGATGAAAAGGTTCTGAGGATGGATGGTGGCGGCGGCTGCACAACAGTGCGGCTGTACTTCACATCACTGAAATGTACACCTCAATGCCAAATTTCATGTTTTGTGTATTTAACCACAACTTTTTAAATTTAAGAAAATGATTGAGGGGGAAAAAACAGGTGAGACTGATAGGAGTTATTATGTTTCATGATCAAAACAAAGTTGATTACCCTGTGAGAGGGCATCTAACTGGCTGGCCCAAGTCAGCCACCACAAAGGTGCAGCCATTGTGCAGGGAAGCTCCGCTCCCCTCCCCTGGCGACACAGGAGATCTAGTTTTGGAAACACAAGTGGAAACCATGGAATGAACTACTGCTTGGTTACTGAAGCCAAGCTAGAGACAGAAGTGCATAGAAGGGTGCCTAGAGATAAGACTTGTTGGGAAGACCAAGGACTAGGCAGAAGTCTGGTAGTTTTCCGGTAAGAAAGCACATAGAGAGGACCTGAGATACTGAAAACTCACCACTAAATACCCAGTGGAACACAGATATCAGGCTAGTTGCCATTTGCTAGTTGGGAAGATCCCCTGGAGAAGGGATCAGCTACCCACTTCAGTATTCTTGGGCTTCTTTGGTGGCTCAGACAGTAAAAAAATCTGCCTGCAATGTGGGAGACCTGGGTTCAATCACTGAGTTATGAAGATCCCCTAGAGGAGGGCATGGCAACCCACTCCAGTATTCTTGCCTGGAGAATCCCATGGACAGAGGATCCTGGCAGACTATAGCCCCAGGGGTTGCAAAGAGTTGGACACAACTGAACAACTAGCACAGAGAAACCTTGGGTGGATGCTGTCTAGTTCAGCGTCCTCATGAGACAGAGGACACAACTGAGATAGAGTTTAAGGGATTTTCCCAAAGTGACACTGGAGGCCCCTGCCCTCTTGACTCTGTCTAGTGCTCTTTCTGCTGCTGCTGCTGCTAAGTCACTTCAGTCGTGTCCGACTCTGTGCGACCTCATAGATGGTAGCCCACCAGGCTCCCCAGTCCCTGGGATTCTCCAGGAAAGAACACTGGAGTGGGTTGCCATCTCCTTCTCCAATGCATGAAAGTGAAAAGTGAAAGTGAAGTTGCTCAGTCGTGTCCGACTTTTAGCGACCCCATGGACTGCAGCCCACGAGGCTCCTCCATCCATGGGATTTTCCAGGCAAGAGTACTGGAGTGGGTTGCCATTGCCTTCTCCAAGTGTTCTTTCTACTCTTTCATAAAACAAACTCACACTCTGAGGGAGGCTTGTCCTCTGAAGTACTTACCACAGAGGGCAAATGCCTCTAGTCTTCACCCCAGAGCCCCCACAGTTTACCTTTCCTTTCCAGCCTCCCTCTAAATTCCAGTTCTTTTTGGCCCTGAAGGTTTCCAGCTGCCCCTGCTCAAGTAAGCCTCAACCCTAGACAGTGAACCCTTGTGAGTCATCTGCGTCCCTCTGCTTTGTAGTCAGGCTCTGCATCCACTGCACAGCGAATGCTCAGTGAGCCCCTTTATTGATGTTCAATCCATCTTCCTCAGCACCCTTCTGTAACAGCTCCAACTGTCCCCTCCCTTAAGCTCCCTGAGGAGCTCAGGTTTATACATTCAAACTCTGCCCCCTGCTGCCCCTGACTTCATACAGAAAGTTAAGGCGATTGAGTCTAACTTTCCTCTTTGCCCCACTTCCTAATGGACAGGCTGGGTTCATCTTTGACCATCCTCTCTTGCAGATCAGAGCACATGTTTCCTAAGACCTTTTTTTTTTCTTGAGTCCTGGATTCTCTTTCACTTACTTCCAGTGGGTTCTCCACCCATAAATTCTCCTCTGGCTGCACCTTCAGTCACATTTTCACTGGATTCTTGTTCTCAAATTAAAGCTTCCTCCAAAGACCTGCAAATTTGACCCTACAAATCCTCACCTCTCATTCACAGAACTGGTCCCTTGGTGGCCCCTATATTGTACAAAGCAGTGGGAGTGCCCGCATATGTTTATTCTTTGAATTGTTTCATTTATCTGCAGCATTAGCCATTCCTGATCCCTCCATTCTTATGGAAATCTTCTCCTACTTGCCTCCTCCTACTTCCTTTTCTGACTTGGTTTCCTTCTTTGTTTCCTTCATAGCTAGCTTTTTTTCCACCTGCTTCTTAAATGTTAGTGTTTAATGGGAGGTGGCTTGGCCCAGCATCTTCATTCTCCCTGGGCTGTTGTATCCATTCACTTGGTCTCATGTGATTCCAGCTCTGACCTCTCCCTCGAGCTTTAGACCATTGTCCATAGCTGCCTTCTGGACCCCTCCATCTGAAGGTCCCAAACCACCCCACCTGAGGCCTGTGTGAAATGGGACTCATCACCTGCCTTGCCCCAAGACACTGTTCCTGCTACATTTCCAATGTCAACTCCACCTTTTTACAGAACTCAGGAACTCAGTGCTCACTAGACCTTTCCTCTCTTCCTCACTCTGTACATCCTGGTTGTGGTTGTATTAGTCTCTCAGTCTGGTATGACTCTTTATCACCCCATGGACTGTAGCCCACTAGGCTCCTCTGTCCATGGGGATTCTCCAGGCAAGAATAGTGAAGTGGGTTGCCACACCCTCCTCCAGGGGATCTTCCCAACCCAGGGATTGAACTCAGGTCTCCTGCATTGCAGATGGATTCTTTACTGTCTGAGCTATCAGGGAAGCCCACTATCAGTTATCAAATCTTGCTAAACAATCCTCACCCCATATACACAACAGCTCAAATTCAGTCCCTGTCATCTCTCACTTGAACTCTGATGTTGGTTTTTTAACCAGCTATCCTGCTTCCAGTCTGGCCCCATCAGGTTCATCTCCATGAAGGTGACACAGAGGGTGTCATGTCATTGCCTGGATTCCAACTTCTTAATAATTTTTTTTATCACATACGTAATGACATCCAAGCCCTGCAGCTTAATATACAAAGGCTGTCATGAGCAAACTTTAGGTTTTAGCTATATTAAGCCAATTGTTTGTATATCAAATTATTATAGAATTGTTAATGGGTTCATTTTAAAATATTAAATCATGACTTCATATTAATATGAAGTGAACAAATATCAGAGAGCCAATTTTGCTTACTACCTGAGAAACAAATTGGTTTCAGCTGATTAAAAGAAAAAGGCCAAGAGCAGATATATAGAGAAGCAATTTTTAAAGTATTAACAGGATTTGTTTCATAGATGCAAAATTGGCTTCTTTTGTGATGAAAAGGAAATTAATTATACTCCCATTGGGAAAAAAATTTTTCTCATGTCTTTGCCCAACAATCATTCGCATTGACATCCACTAAATTGCTTACAGTACATGAAAGAGAACCCCACAGTTCCCCCTAGTATTAACCTCTGACTGTAGTGTGGGGCATCTGCTATAATTACTACCCTATACCCCGGACAACCATTGATCTTTTTACTGTCTCCACAGCTTTGCCTTTTCCAGATGTCCTATAGTTGGAATCATGCAGTACCTAGGCTTTTCAGATTGACTTCTTTCAGTTAGTGATATGAATTTGTCTCCTCTGTCTTCTCATGGGCTTGATAACTCATTTCTTTTTATCTTTGAATGATATTCCATTTCAGGGTGTAACAGTTTATTCATACATTTTCTTGAAAGACCTCTTGGTTTTTTCTAGTTTTTAACAATTATGGATAAAGATGCCATAAACATTCAGGTGCAGGTTTCTATGTGACATAAAATTTCAGCTCAGTTGGGAGTGAGATTGCTAAATTATATGGTAAAATTTTGTTTAGTTTTATAGGAAACTACAAAGCTGTCATCTAAAGGTTGTACATTTTGTCTTCCCATTAGCAATTTATGAAAGTTTCTCTGCAACCTTGCCAGTGTTGTCAATTTTCTGGATTTTTAGTCTTTGTAATAGATGTGAAGTAGTATCTTATCGTTTTTTAATTTGCAGTACCCTAGTAACAAATGGTATTGAGAATCATTTCACAAGTTTATTTGTTATCTGTATGTCTTATTCATGAGATGCCTGTTCAGATCCTTTTTTATTTTTTCCTTTCACAATCAAGATTTTATCAGTTGTTTTGGGGATCAGTACACAGACTTTATGGACAATTTGACAGCAATTCTTAATGCACATTCCAAGAAAAAAAAAGAAGCCATGTGATTTTTAATTCATTTCTAAACAGATTTCTAGTGACTTTTCAGCTTCAGATTTGCAGACAAGAATCCCATAAGAAGATATCAAATAAAAACATCTTCAAGGGTTGATAAACTGTTACATTGCAAGTCTCAGTAATTTACATTGTAAGACCATACAACCTACATACTCAAATTTTCCATTTTTCACAGTACAGTAACAACATGATTAGGAAAAGCAGACTATCGTGACCAAATGTGTTAAAACATGCAGATAGTCTGAGAGCAAGGGAGAGACAAGACCAGGGAGCAATCTTCTTGAAGAAACAACTCTACTAAACATAACAATGGAGCAGAAGTAATTTCAAATGTTCAAACCATTCCAGATCAGCAGTGGCTTTCACAGCCAGCCAGTGGCCCTGGGGACACCCTAGGCCTCCATGGTTCTTTTTTCCTCACAGAAGAAGCTGTGAATCACCTCCTCTGCATCACTTTTCTACTGCTCCTGCTGCTGTTTGTAAATGGGCTCTTCTAATGTCTGTCTCGTGTTTGGAAGCCCTGAAAGAAGGTATGATTGGTTCAGCTAGTTCCCATTACCCAGATGCATTGAACTGTCTGAGATACCTGACCTATTAGGTTACAGGCCAGCCCATAACTGGCTTTGGGAAGGCAACCACCATGGTCCACTTACCAGTGACCAGGTGCTGAAGTCATAGGATAGGGTCCCCTGGCTCTGAGAAGGGGCCACAGTGCTTAAACAGACTAGTTTGGGATTTGGGGGCAAAGTTAGTCTGGTTTCCTCCAGGGGCAACCTCTCCCTATCATCATCCCTGTTAACAAATACTCCTCCAAAACACTAACATCTGTATAAAGGAATCTCTAAAGGAGAGGGCTACCTGATAAATGTGAGTTTCTGGTTTGAGGGCCTCTGCCTCCCTTAAAGGCCACAGCCCATCCCAGAATCCCTTAC
The DNA here is from genome assembly GCA_007570785.1 of Antilocapra americana. NCBI lineage: Eukaryota > Metazoa > Chordata > Mammalia > Artiodactyla > Antilocapridae > Antilocapra > Antilocapra americana. The sequence continues at coordinate 388,356 of ML660238.1, forward strand.
TCCAACAGAGCAAAGAGATTGAAGCTGTTATCCTCCCACTCTTTATCATGATGATGTGTGGATATTGTAATTTGAAAAGGAGCTATCAATGGGATCAAGAGTAAAAAAAGGAGTACGCTTTGGGTCTATTCATTCTGGGCATGGATTTCTTGCTGTTCTGCATTCTACATTCCATTTCTAAAATTCACTTGCCATGATTTTATGAATATACATGCATTATCTCAACCAGCATTTGTACAGGTTTTATCTTTGCATGTGTTCAACTCCAAGACCTCATGTTATGTTTAGGTATCATTATGTAAAGGAGCAGACTGATGAGAAAAAATTAGTTCAAGGTGTCACAAAATTTGAACCACTATGGTCTGGAAGGTCTCAGGGTAAAGTGATGTTGTAGTGGCCTCCTCAAGTTATTTCTAATAGTTTGTGTGAATTTTATTTTGGGTATTTGTTTGTTTTCTTATGTGTGTGTGTGGCTCAGAAATGATCTCTGACAATCATGCAATGTGAGCTGTAGTCTGTAAGTGGATGTTAGTATCAAGGGTGAGTTGGATGCAATCTCATTTTGGGTATCTCATTTAAATAGGCTGTGTTGCCCCAAAACAGAGATGCAGCCTTGTCTCTAGAGCAAATGACATTTTCCATGAATTGGAACTATTTTTGTGCCTCTAAGAAGTCTTTAGAAATACTCACCAGCTTCTTCTAGTTTCTTGAAGGACACATTGTCTGTGGAATAATTAACACAACCCTTCCTTCCTCCACCTGCAGTTGTTAGGAACATCCCCCATGGGGTCTGAAGCAAGATTCTTCAAGGGGAGAAAAAAAATTGATGTCAGCCAAGTTTGTTCAGATCATGTTTCCCCCTCTTCTTTGGGTGTGTTTTAAAACTCACTTCAATCGTAGGTCACAGTATTTCATTGTTGCTGCTGCCCAGATCTTTCTAATCTCCATTTGTGGGCTTGTGCTTATAGAAACCACAGGGGCAAACGTAATTAAAGTGCAGTGACATCTGCATTTCATATGATCTCAGTCCATTTTAGTTCTCACAATATTGGGGGAATGAATAAATCATGGTCTTCAAGTTGTGAACAGCTACAACACTGTCTCAGGAGAGACAGTAACTAGGATTCAAAATGCTCTGAGCTATTTTTGGCAGCTAAGATATTGCTTTAAAGACTCATTATAAACCTGGGTATCAGTCTCTTTCCAACATTTTGAAATGGTCCTGAAAAGTTCATCTTAGAGGTGGAGGAGTTTTATCAGATTTCCTTGAAAGTGAAGTTGCTTAGTCGTATCTGACTCTTTGCAACCCCATGGGCTGTAGCATACTTGGCTCCTCTGTCCATTGGATGTTCTAGGCAAGAATACTGGAGTGGGTTGCCAATTCCTTCGCCAGTGGATCTTCCTGACCCAGGGATCAAACCCAGGTCTCCCACATTGCAGGCAGACACTTTACCATCTGAGCCACCAGGGAAGCCCTTAACCTTCATGCAAAAGTAGTCCACTCTCTTTCCTCAAGAGAAGCACTTAGAAAAATGCATCCTTCATTGGTGATGGGTAACACGCCAGGAAGGCCACCGCTAGTAGTTTGTTATAGATTGGTAATCCATTGTTCTGACTTTCATCTAAGGGACTTGTCATGGAGAGGTGCACGTGAGTAGTTTTCTATGGGTCACTCTAGGGTTATTTGTCTTTAGCCCCAGAGTCATCAAAGAGTTTCTGTCAAAACCAAAAGCAAACATGTTTCTGGCAATCAGGCAGTTTGGGCACCTTGTCCAACCCTTCTGATTGAAATGACTACATTGCTGAATAAATATTACATTTTTCCTTTTAAATGCATTCATGGACGGAACCAAAATAAGAAATCCACAGAGATTCAAAACAAAACTAGATTTCATTTTGAAGTTTTCTGTTGAAATGACTGACCTTCTTCATTGATGAATACATAGATATGAGTCCAGATGAAAATCCTGGTGACCACACCTAGAAAGAAATCTGCATAAGACTGGGACTCCAGAGGCCTGTGATTATAACCTTTAGGGTGAACCAGAAATAAATCCTAATAAATAAATCCTAAGAGGTAAAGCAAGGAAACTTCCTTGTCCAGACACAGAGGTGGAAAATGAAAAACACTCCCTTGGAAATACATAACTTTAAGATATTACACAAGTTTTCTTACTAAATTCAAATAAGCTCTGTAGCCATTAAAAATCATAAGTAGATAATTCTATTTAAGGTGGTCCCAGGTTGGTAGTACCCTCAGCCTACTGTGAAAACTAAATGTAAATCCTCTTTGATGGGATTAACATCAGCCAGTACTCAAAGAATTTCCAGATATAATGGTTCAAGGAAATAAGCTGTTCACAGCAAAAATCACAAAATCTACAAGAAATAAGGTGATATGTGCGAAGACCAGCTGCAAAAAGAAACAGAAGAAAAAAAATACTCAAAGATCACACAAAATGACTATGAAGTTTTTTTGTTTAAAGAACACTCAAAATTAAAAAGCAATAAATGAAAGGAAAACTCAATGGCAGATTAACCAACAGATTAGATATGGCTAAAGAGAAATTTAGTGAATTTGAAAATAGGTCAGAGACACTTTCCAGAATGCAGCTTAGTGAGGAAAAGGAAGCAAAATTTGGAAGAGGAGACGAAAATAGGAAGGCTAAATTAATAGGGTTTAACATGCTTAACAGAGAATCCACATGAGAGACAGACAATGAGGCCATATTTTTAAAAACTGTGGATGAAAAATTTTCTAGTATTGTGGAAGGACACCAATTTTCAATTCAAGGAAATTCATGAATTCTAAAATGGAATGGAAGCAAATGGGAGGCCTGTTATACAAGGGAAAATGGTAAAGAAAATGATGAATATATAGGTAAATCTAATGTATGTTTATAATACAAAACAATATTAATAAGACTTGATTTATAGGTCAAAAACAGTGGCGTATTAAAGTTCTGAACAACATGAAATGTAATTTGGAAGAATGTTGGTTGCACTAAAGTTTTTTAAAATCCTTGTATTATTCAAGGGGAGTTTAAAGATGCTGTTTAATTTTAGTCTTCATAATTATGCACATGTATTTGAAGATCTAGGGCAACTATCATAAGACAAGAAACCATCCTAAAAAAAAAAACAGAAATGGTAAAAGGCTATTTATTGCAGTACTATGTATAAAAGCAAAAGACTGAAAACAACCAGTCAGCAGGTGACTGGTTGAAGTCGCCATCAGTGTTGACTGGTTGAATAAGCTATGATACATCCATGAAGTGGAGTTCTATAAAATATATATATATATATATATATACATATACATATATATATATATATATATAATTTCTAAATTAAGCAGACAGGAAAAAAAAGGAATTAGGGAGTAGAAAATCCTTCACCATTCCAAAAGAAGGCAAAAAAAATTTTAAAGGTGGAGGAAAATATAAACAGGAAAAAGCAGACTAATAAAAGCACATTAAAGATTATAGTAAAGACTCCAAGTCTAGTATATCAGTAACTATAATAAATGAAAAATGGTTAAGCCCTATAGAGAGAAGCAGAGAGTGTGAGACTGAGTTAAACAAATTCTATGCATATACTGATTATAAGAGCTATACCTAAAACACAAAGATTTAAATGTTTCATAGTCTGTGACTGAAAAAAGCATGAACCAGGTAAACGTTAACCCTTCAAAAGCTGACAAGTAGACTTAAAAAAAATGTTTTGCTACAGATTTATTAGTGTTAAAGATGATGAAACTTTCGATGCTTATTGAGGTGGATGAAACTGGAGCCTATTATACAGAGTGAAGTAAGCCAGAAGGAAAAACAACAATACAGTATACTAACACATATATATGGAATTTAGAAAGATGGGAATGAAAACCCTGTATGCGAGACAGCAAAAGAAATGCAGATGTATAGAACAGTCTTTTGGACTCTATGGGAGAGGGCAAGGGTGGGATGATATGGGAGAATGGCACTGAAACATGTAAATTATCATATGTGAAATCAATCGCCAGCCCAGGTTTGATGCTTGATACAGGGTGCTCAGGGCTGGTGCACCGGGATGACCCAGGGAGAGGGAATCAGGAGGGAGGTGGGAGGGGGGTTCTAGAAGGGGAACACATGTATACCCATGGTGGATTCATGTCAATGTATGGCAAAACCAACACGATAATGTAAAGAAAATAAATAAAAAATTAAATTAAATTTAAAAAAAGAATGCATTTGTAGGAAATTTATATTTAACTTCAAACTATCTAAATCAAACATTGACTTACCTGAAAGAACAAATAAAAAAATTATCTTAACAAAGTAAAAGTGAAAGTGGCTCAGTTGTGTCCGACTCTTTGTGACCCCATGGACTATACAGGCCATGGAATTCTCCAGGCCAGAATACTGGAGTGGACAGCCTTTCCCCTTTTCCAGGGGATCTTCCCAGAAGAAGGGATTGAACCCAGGTCTCCTGCATTGCAGGTGGATTCTTTACCAGCTAAGCCACAAGGGAAGCCCCTTAATGATGGTAGATTTTAATATTTCTCCCTGTAGATAATCATAATTGACAAGCTAGTATATAATTGATATACTAAGCAAATCAAATACTAATAAGTATGTAGATAAAGAAAAAAGTGACAATGTTAGTTGCTCAATCATGTCTGACTCTTTGTGAGCCCATGGACTATGGCCCACCAGGCTCCTCTGTCCATGGAATTCTCTAGGCAAGAATACTGGAATGGTTAGTCATTCCCTTTTCCAGGGAATCTTCTTGGCCCAGGGATTAAACCCAGGTCTCCTACATTGCAGGCTTCCCTGTAGCTCAGTCAGTAAAGAATCTGCCTGCAGTGTAGGCGACCAGGGTTTGATCCTTGGGTTGGGAAGATCCTCTGGAGAAGGAAATGGCAACCCACTCCAGTATCCTTGCCTGGAAAATCTCATGGACAGAGGAGCCTGGTGGGCTGCAGTCCATGGGGTCACAAAGAGTTGGGCACGACTGAGTGACTAACACTTACTTCTACATTGCAGGCAGAGTCTTCACTGTCTGAGCCACCAAGGAAGCCAATGTAAATAATATATTATATCTCAAAATTATTGAAAATACATCTTTTTCAGCACATATAGAATGCCTTCACAAAATTTGACCACTTTTCTAGGTTATAAAGCTACCTCCATCAAATTTAGAAGGGTTGACATCAGACATTATGCTAAAGAACAGTAGCAATAGTAGTAACAATAAAAAATCTATAGAAAATTATACATTTAGACATTAAAAAAATAGACTTCCAATGACTCATTGGTCTAAGAAGAATTATAATGGAAATGAGAAAATATTTAGACAAAAAAAATAATGAAAATGCCCCATACCAAATTTGTGGGACTGCCAAAATAGTACTCTGTTAGCTTAAGTGTTAACAACAGCAAAGGAAGTATCTAAAATAATGAGGTAAACATTCTACTTAACTTCAAGAACACAGAATTAATCCAGAGAAACAAGAAGGAAGGAATGATAAAGTAGAGGGTAACAATAAAATAAACAAACTTGCCTTAGGTTCAACAAAACTAAAGATTAGCTCTTTGAAAAGATTAAATGCACAGAAAACACTTATTCAGATTTAATAAGAAAAAGAGAGAACAAAATCCTGAGGGATTCATACTGGAAAAGAAAAGGGGATTCATATTGCTGAAATAAAGTAGATAAGAAAATATGATTAACACCTTATGCCAATATATTTTAAAAATCAATGAATTAGGTAAATTCCTTTAAAATTCAGTTTATCAAAAAGAAATAGAAGAGATGAACAGTCTTAAAATGATTAAGATGATTGGATCATTAGCTTAAAGATAGTCTCTCAAAGAAAACACCAGTCCCAGTTGGCTTCACCACCAGTTTTACCAAATATTCAGGAAAAATTATTTAAACTGCCATATAATATAAGGAGGAAAAAAATCCCCAATTCACTTATGAAGCATAAATTTAGTACCAATACCTGATTAAGAATAATACTCAGTAGTAAAACTGTAGGTTAACCTCACTTCTAAGTGTTAATGCAAAAAATCTCAGCAGAACAAATGAAATTCAGCAATATGCAAGAAGAATAATGGCCAGAAAGGTCTAATCTTGGGAGTAAAAGGTTAGTTTAATATTAAGAAATTGCAGTTTCCCTGGTGGCTCAATGGTAGAGAATCCACCTGCAATGCAGGAGACATGGGTTTGATCCCTGATCTGGGAAAATTCCACATGCTGCAGAGCAATTCAGCCTGTACACCACAATTACTGAGTCTGTGTTCTAGAGTCAGGAGGCAAAACTACTGAGTCCATGCTCCACAACAATGGAAGCCACCTCAATAAGAAGCATTATTACTCAGGAGTAGCCCCTGCTCTCCAGAGCTAGAGAAAAGCTTAGCTAGCAATGAAGAAATAAAAAATTTAAAAATATTGAGAAAGTGATTTATTAAATTCACCATAATAATAAACAAAGGAACACAAAGCTACCTGATTATCTTGATAGTACAGAAAAACAGTTAATACAATTTCATTTCTAATCATGATAAAATCTCTCAGCAAACTATAATGAGCATTTTAAAATTTTGTAATAAACACCATAACTAGTGGTACAATATTGAAAGCACTTAAAATTAAGAACAAAACTAATTGGCTTTCAACACTTCCATTCAACATTTTAATGGATATGTTAGGATGAGCAAAAAATAAAAAATATAAATATGCAATAGGAGAAGTAAAACTGTCATTCCTTACTAATAATATTATTGTGAAAATAGAAAATTCAAAATGTTACAAATTATTTTAATAAGTTCTTTTAATTAATGAGAGAATTTAACAAGCCTTCTAGATAAAATCAATATACAAAATTCCCCAGTGGAAGAAAGCAAAATTACATGTGCATGTACTCTTTGATAAAACAATCCTGTTCCTATTAATATAATCTCAAAGACAGCAAAATGAAAGGAAGCATACACAAGAGTACACACTGTAACACTATTTGTGAAACCAAAAGAATGGAAATAACCCAGTTGCCCAACAGCAGGAAACTGATTGAATACAGTGGTTGTGTATGATGTATTCATGCAGTTCAGTTAAAAAAAGAATGAGACATGCCTTTATATCCTGCTGTGAAATATGTCCCCATACCCTGTTAAAAGCAAGGTGAAGGAAGTCTATATATTATGTAACCATTGGGTGGATATGAGTATATAAATATGTCCCTTTATATTAAAATAAAGCATGAAAGGATAAACTAAAAGACAAAATAGAATGGTTATTTCTAAGGGATAGAAAGAAATAGGATTGAAAAGAAAAAGATAAAAGTTAGACCTCTCTAAAGACAACTTGTTCTATAGTGAATTTTGAAACTATGTTAATGTTTTATGAAACAAAATTAAATATGAATCCCTAAAAATGTACAGCAGAATGAAACAAGTCTAAATGTATATTGAATTGTTGGCATAATCACAGACAGAATATTATTCTAATTGACATTAAAACAGAGTAATTTGGGGTGGTCCTAAGATGGTGGAGGAATAGGATGGGGAGATCACTTTCTCCTGACAAATTCATCGAAAGATCATTTGAACGCTGAGAAAATTCCACAAAACAAACTCTGAACGCTGGCAGAGGACAGCAGGCACCCAGAAAGGCATCGCATTGTCTTCAAAAGGAGGTAGAACAAAATATAAAAGATAAAAAGAGAGACAAAAGAGTTAGGAATGGAGACCCATCCTGGGGCAGGAGTCTTAAAAGAGAAGTTTCCAAACACCAGGAAACCCTCTCACCTGTGGGGAATTTTGGAATCTCAGAGCGCAACATAACTGGGAGGAAAAATAAATAAATAAAACCCACAGAATATGCACCAAACAGCAACTCCCAGCAGAAAAGTAGAGCAGACACTTGCATCCACGACCAGCAAGTGTGGGCTGAACAGGGAGGCGCGGGCTGCATTGCTTAGGGTAAGAACCAGGTCTGAATGCTCTGAGGGCAATCTGAGGGAGCTAACATGGGATAGCAACCCAAACTGTGGGATAGCCAGAGAGAGGGGGGAAGAAAAAGAGAGAGAGAACTTTCCTGCAAAATGCCCTAACCTAAGGCACTGCCAGCCTGCTCACAGAACAAAGGACTGAGCAATACCAGGGGAGAGCTAGCGGGCTGCAGACCGGCCCATGTCCTGATGGAGGTAGGGAGGCAGTCGGACGATAGCCAGTGCCGGAAAGGGGCAATCTCGCCCCAGAGACAACATCCTCTACCAAACTCTGAGCAGACTTCCAGTTGCTAGCCAAGACTTCCTGGGAATCTGGACGGTTGACATCTGCCAGGAGGGTCACAGCCAGAGATCAGCTCCCCAGAAGAGACACATGGCACACCTGAGATGGCACTCCTGAGCAGCTGGGACAGTGGAGGTAATAAGACACACCACCCCACCTGGGGAGTGTGCACTCACAAAACACCTGGTTACCTGAGCTGCTTGGACCTGGGAAGGGCAGAAAACAGAGGCCCAACCGAGTCTGTGGCTTTGTGGAGTACCCAAGAACCTGAACCCGAGTGGCTTAGACCTGGGAAGTGCACACAACCCAGGGCCTGCTTTAGACAGTTTCACTGCAGAGCAACCTGAAGCCTGAGCAGTGTAGATTGGGAAAGCACACATGCCATGAGTAGGTGCAAACCCAGTGTGGCCGAGACACTGCGAGTACTCCCCACACACATCAGTGATATTTGTTTGCAGTGTTCCTCCCTCCCCACATGAGGACTGAACAAGTGAGCTTAAATAAGTGACCACCTTCACCCCCTTGTGTCAGGGTGGAAATTAGACACTGAAGAGACTTGCAAATAGAAGAAGCCTAAATAAACAGAGGGAATCACCTTGGAAGTACAGATGAAAAAGATTAAAACCCTGTAGGGGCTTATAGATCTTGAGAAGTAAAAGCTGGAACAAAGAACGATCTGAAACTGAACTGATCCCACACTGCCCACAACAGCTCTAGAGAAATTTCTAGATATATTTTTACTATTATCATTTTTAAATTAATTTTTTATTTATAAATCTTCTGTTACACCCTTAATTTTCATTTTTATAAACTACTATTACCTTGGAAAAAAACACCCTATTTTTAAAGCAAATTTCATATATATTTTTCATAATTTTTGTGATTTTGTTTTGTTTTGTTCATATTGTGTTTTTGAGAGTGTAACCTCTACTCTAGCTTTTTAATCTTTGCTTTTTGGTATTTGTTATCATATTTGTACCATTAAAAATCCAAACTTCAGTACCCAGTTTTACTTAGGAGGGTGATTACTAGCTTGATGTTCACTCCCAATTTTGACTCTCCTTTTTCTTCCCCAGGTAACCTCTATCTCCTCCCTCACCCTTCTCTACTCTACCCAACCCTGTGAATCTCTGGGTGTGTTCTGGGCTGTGGAGAACACTTAGGGAACTGGTTAGTGCTTAGATCTGTATCTCTTCTTTGGATTCCCCCTTTTGTCCTCCTGATCACCTCTATCTACTTCCTCTCTCTTTTCTTCTCTATGTAACTCTGTCAACCTCTCTAAGGTTTCCAGATTGCGGAGAGTACACAGGGAACTGATTACTGGCTAGATTGCTCTCACCCCTTTTGATTCCCCCTGGTCTCCTGGTCACCTCTATCTCCCTCCTCCCTCTTCACTTATCCATGTAACTCTGTGAACCTCTCTGGGTATCCCTCACTGTGGAGAATCTTTTCACCATTAACCTAGATGTTTTATCATTGGTGCTGTGTGGATGTAGAAAACTTAAGGCTACTGTAAGAATAAGATGGAAAACCAGAGGCAGGAGGCTTATGCCCAAAACATGAGAACACCAAAGAACTCCTGACTCCAGGGAACATTAATCAATAAGAAATCACCCAAAAGCCTTCATACCTACACTGAAACCAAGCACCACCCAAGAGCCAACAAGTTCCAGGGCAAGACATACCATACAAATTCTCCAGCAATGCAGCAACATAGCCCTGAGCTTCAATATACAGGCTGCCCAAAGTCAAATCAAACTCATATACATCTCAAAACTCACTACTGGGCACTTTATTGCACCGAAGAGAGAAGAAATCCAGCTCCACCCACCAGAACACCTACACAAACTTCCCTAAACAGGAAACCTTGCCAAGCCACTGGTCCAACCCAATCCACAGAGAGGAACTGCCACAATAAAGAGGAATCACAAATTGTCAGAATACAGAAAGGCCACCCAAAACACAGCAATCTAAACAAGATGAAAAGGCAGAGAAATACTCAGCAGGTAAAGGAACAGGATAAGTGCCCATCAAACCAAACAAAAGAGGAGGAGATAGGGAGTCTACTTGAAAAAGAATTCAGAATAATGATAGTAAAAATAATCCAAAATCTTGAAAACAAAATGGAGTTACAGATAAATAGCCTGGAGACAAGGATTGAAAAGATGCAAGAAAGGTTTAACAAGGACCTAGAAGAAATAAAAAGGAGTTAATCAATAATGAATAATGCAATAAATGAGATAAAAAAAACACTCTGGAGGGAACCAACAGTAGAATAATGGAGGCAGAAGATAGGATAAATGAGGTAGAAGATAGAATGGTAGAAATAAATGAAGAAGAGAATAAAAAAGAAAAAAGAATTAAAAGAAATGACGACAACCTCAGGGACAACGTTAAATGCCCCAACATTCAAATCATAGGAGTTCAAGAAGAAGACAAAAAGAAAAGCCATGAGAAAATACTTGAGGAGATAATAGCTGAAAACTTCCCTAAGATAAGGAAGGAAATAGCCACCCAAGTCCAAGAAACCCAGAGAGTCCCAAACAGGATAAACCCAAGGTGAAACACCCCAACACAAACATTAGTCAAATCAACAAAGATCAAACACAAAGAACAAATATTAAAAGCAGCAAGGGAAAAACAACAAATAACTCACAAGGGGATCCACATAAGGATAACGGCTGATCTTTCAAAAGAAACCCTCCAAGCCAGAAGGGAATGGCAGGACATACTTAAAGTGATGAAAGAGAAAAACCTACAACCCAGATTACTGTATACCCAGCAAGGATCTCATTCAAATGTGAAGGAGAAATCAAAAGCTTTACAGACAAGCAAAAGCCAAGAGAATTCAGCACCAACAAACCAGCTCTCCAACAAATGCTAAAGGATCTTCTCTATACAGTAAGCACAGAAAATGTTTATAAACTCAAACCCAAAACAACAAAGCAAACTGCCTCAGGATCATGCTTATCAATAACTACCATAAATGTAATGGTAATGGGTTGAATGCCCCAACCAAAAGACAAAGACCAGCTGAACGGGTACAAAAGCAAGACCCCTATATATGCTATCTACAAGAGACCACCTCAAACCTAGGGACACATACAGACTGAAAGTGAAGGGCTGGAAAAAGATGTTTCATGCAAATGGAGACCAAAAGAAAGCAGGAATAGCAATACTCATATCAGATAAAATAGACTTGGAAACAAAAGTTGTGAAAAGAGGCAAATAAGGACACTACATAATGATCAAAGGATCAATCCAAGAAGAAGACATAACAATTCTAAACATATATGCACCCAATATAGGAGCACCACAATATTTAAGGCAAATGCTAACAAGTATGAAAGGGGAAATTAACAATAACATAATAATAGTGGGAGATTTTAATATCCCACTCACACCTATGGATAGATCAAGTAAACAAAAAATTTGCAAGGAAACACAAACTTTAAATGATACAATGAGGGGCGAAACTAAGATGGCGGAGGAATAGGACGGGGAGAACACTCTCTCCCCAATAAATATACCAAAAGAACTTTTAAAGGCCGAGCAAACTCCAAAAAACAGGAACTGAATGCTAGCAGAGGACATCGGGCATCTGGAGAGGCGACCCAGTGCCGACGTGAGGAGTAACAGTGAGGAAACCTAGACTCACCCACCAGAAAACCACACAAGCCTTTCCACCCAGGAAACTTCGACAAACCACGCATCCAACCCCTCCCATAGAGAGGAATCCCCACAATAAAGGGACAACACAGCAAGATAAACAAGATGAAAAGGCAGAGAAATACCCAGCAAGTAAAGGAACAGGATAAATACCCCCTAGACCAAACAAAAGACGAAGAGATAGGAAGTCTACCTGACAAAGAATTCCGAATAATGATAGTGAAAATGATCCAAAACCTGGAAAATAAGTTGGAGTTGCAGCTCAATAACCTGCAGGCAAGGATTGAGAAGATGCAGGTAAGCTTTAACAAGGACTTAGAAGAAATGAAAAAGAGACAAAATACAATGAATAATGCAATAAATGAGATCAAAAACACCCTGGAGGGAACCAACAGTAGAATAACAGAGATAGAAGACAGAATAAGTGAGGTAGAAGACAGAATGGCAGAAATAAATGAAACAGAAAGGAAAAATGAAAAAAGAATTAAAAGAAATGAAGACAACCTTAGAGACCTCTGGGACAATATTAAACGCACCAATATTCGAATCATAGGAGTCCCAGAAGAAGAAGACAAAAAGAAAGACCATCAGAAAATTCTTGAAGAGATAATTGTAGAAAACTTCCCTAAATTGGGGAAGCAAATAGCCACTCAGGTCTAAGAAACACAGAGAATCCCAAATAGAATGAACCCCAAGCGGGACACCCCAAGACACATATTAATCAAATTGGCAAATATCAAATACAAAGACCAAATATTAAAAGCAGCAAGGGAGAAGCAAAAGATAACTCACAAGGGGAATCCCATAAGGATAACAGCTGATCTCTCAACAGAAACGCTTCAGGCCAGAAGGGAATGGCAAAACATACTTAAAGTCATGGAAGAAAACAATCTACAACCCCGACTACTGTACCCAGCAAGGATCTCATTCAAATTTGAAGGAGAATTCAAAATTTTCTCAGACAAGCAGAAACTGAGAGAATTCAGCAACACCAAACCAGCCCTCCAACGAATGCTAAAGGAACTTGCCTAGATAGGAAACACCGATGGGATAGATAATCTGGAACCCAAAACAATAAAATAAATGGCAGCGAGATCATACTTATCAATAATTACCTTAAATGTAAACGGGCTGAATGCCCCAACCAAAAGACAAAGATTGGCCGATTGGATACAGAAACAAGACCCCTATATATGTTGTCTACAAGAGACCCACCTCAAACCTAGCGACACATATAGACTGAAAGTTAAAGGCTGGAAAAAGATATTCCATGCAAATAAAGACCAAAAGAAAGCAGTGGCAATACTCATATCTGATAAAGTAGACTTTAAAATAAAGGCAGTGAAAAGAGATAAAGATGGACATTACATAATGATCAAAGGATCAATCAAGGAAGAAGAAATAACAATTATAAATATTTATTTATGCACCTAACATAGGAGCTCCACAATATGTAAGGCAAATGCTAACAAGTATGAAAGGGGAAATCAACAACAACACAATAATAGTGGGAGACTTTAATACACCACTCACACCAATGGACAGATCAACTAGACAGAAAAGTAACAAAGAAATTCAAACTTTAAATGAAACAATAGACCAACTAGACCTAATTGATATCTATAGGTCATTCCACCCCAAAACAAGGAATTTCACCTTTTTCTCAAGTGCACACGGGACCTTCTCCAGGATAGATCACATCCTGGGCCATAAATCTAACCTTGATAAATTCAAAAATATTGAAATCATCCCAAGCATCTCTTCTGACCACAATGCAGTGAGATTAGAAATCAACTACAGGAGAAAACCTCTCAAAACTTCCAACATATGGAGGCTCAACAACACACTGCTGAATAACCAACAAATCGCAGAAGAAATTAAAAATGAAATTCAGTTATGCATGGAAACGAATGAAAATGAAAACACAACAGCTCAAAACCTATGGGACACTGTGAAAGCAATGCTAAGGGGAAAGTTCATAGCAATACAAGCTCACCTCAGGAAACAAGAGAAAAATCAAATAAATGACCTTACTATACACCTAAAGCAACTAGAAAGGGAAGAGATGCAGAAGCCCAGGTCTAGTAGAAGGAAAGAAATCTTAAAGATCAGGGCAGAAATTAATGCAAAGGAATCAAAAGTGACCATAGCAAAAATCAACCAAGCCAAAAGCTGGTTCTTTGAGAAGATAAATAAAATTGACAAACCGTTAGCCAGACTCATCAAGAAACAAAGGGAGAAGAACCAAATCAACAGAATTAGAAATGAAAACGGAGAGATCACAACAGAAAACACAGAAATACAAAGGATCATAAGAGACTATTATCAGCAACTATATGCAAATAAACTGGACAATTTGGATGAAATGGACAAATTCCTAGAAAAGTACAACTTTCCAAGACTAAACCAGGAAGAGATAGATAATATTAATAGACCCATCACAAGCATGGAAATTGAAACCGTAATCAGAAATCTTCCAAAAAACAAAAGCCCAGGACCAGATGGCTTCACAGCTGAATTCTACCAAAAATTTAGAGAAGAGCTAACACCTATTCTACTCAAACTCTTCCAGAAAATTGCAGACGAAGGTAAACTTCCAAACTCATTCTATGAGGCCTCCATCACCCTAATTCCAAAACCTGGCAAAGATGCCACAAAAAAAGAAAACTACAGGCCAATATCACTGATGAACTTAGATGCAAAAATCCTCAACAAAATTCTAGCAAATAGAATCCAACAACACATCAAAAAGATCATACATCATGATCAAGTAGGCTTTATCCCAGGGATGCAAGGATTCTTCAATATTCGTAAATCGATCAGTGTAATACACCACATTAACAAATTAAAAAATAAAAATCACATGATTATCTCAATAGATGCAGAGAAAGCCTTTGACAAAATTCAACATCCATTTATGATAAAAACCCTCCAAAAAGTAGGAATAGAAGGAACATACCTCAACATAATAAAAGCTATATATGACAAACCCACAGCAAACATTATCCTCAATGGTGAAAAACTGGAAGCATTCCCCCTGAAATCAGGGACAAGACAAGGGTGCCCACTCTCACCACTACTATTCAACATAGTTTTGGAAGTTTTGGCCACAGCAATCAGAGCAGATAAAGAAATCAAAGGAATACAGATTGGAAAAGAAGAAGTAAAACTCTCTCTGTTTGCAGATGACATGATCCTCTATGTTGAAAACCCTAAAGACTCTACGAGAAAATTACTAGAGCTAATCAGTGAATATAGCAAAGTTTCAGGATACAAAATCAACACACAGAAATCCCTGGCATTCCTATACACTAACAGCGAGAAATCAGAAAGAGAAATTAAGGAAACAATTCCATTCACCATCGAAACAAAAAGAATAAAATACTTAGGAGTATTTCTACCTAAAGAATCAAAAGACTTGTATATAGAAAACTATAGAACACTGATGAAAGAAATCAAGGAGGACACAAACAGATGGAGAAATGTACCGTGTTCGTGGATTGGAAGACTCAATATAGTGAAAATGAGTATACTACCTAAAGCAATCTATAGATTCAATGCAATTCCTATCAAGCTACCAGAGGTCTTCTTCAAAGAATTAGAACAAATAATTTCTCAATTTGTATGGAAATACAAAAAATCTCGTATAGCCAAAGAAATCTTGAGAAAGAAGAATGGAACTGGAGGAATCAACCTACCTGACTTTAGGCTATACTACAAATCCACAGTCATTAAGACAGTATGGTACTGGCACAAAGACAGAAACATAGATCAATGGAACAGAATAGAAAGCCCAGATATAAATCCACGCATCTATGGACACCTTATCTTTGACAAAGGAGCCAAGAATATACAATGGAGAAAAGACAACCTCTTTAACAAGTGGTGCTGGGAAAACTGGACAGCCACTTGTAAAAGAATGAAACTAGATCACTTTCTAACACCATACACAAAGATAAACTCAAAATGGATCAAAGATCTAAGCATAAGACCAGAAACTATAAAACTCCTAGAGGATAACATAGGCAAAACACTCTCTGCTATAATCCAAAGCGGGATACTCCATGACCCACCTCCCAGAATATTGGAAATAAAAACACGAATAAACAAATGGGACCTAATTAAAATTAAAAGCTTTTGCACAACAAAGGAAACTATAAGCAAGGTGAAAAGACAGCCTTCAGAATGGGAGAAAATAATAGCCAATGAAGCAACAGACAAACAATTAATCTCAAAAATTTACAAACAACTCCTGCAGCTCCATTCTAGAAAAATAAACAACCCAATTAAAAAGTGGGCCCAAGAACTTAACAGACATTTCTCCAAAGAAGATATAAAAATGGCTAACAAACACATGAAAAGATGCTCAACATCACTCATTATCAGAGAAATGCAAATCAAAACTACAATGAGGTACCACTTTACACCAGTCAGAATGGCTGCCATCCAAAAGTCTACAAGCAATAAATGCTGGAGAGGATGTGGAGAAAAGGGAACCCTCTTACACTGTTGGTGGGAATGCAAACTAGTACAGCCACTATGGAAAACAGTGTGGAGGTTCCTTAAAAAGCTGCAAATAGACCTGCCATATGACCCGGCAATCCCACTGCTGGGCATATACACCGAGGAAACCAGAATTGAAAGAGCCACGTGCACCCCAATGTTCATCGCTGCATTGTTTACAATAGCTAAGACATGGAAACAACCTAGATTCCCATCAACTGATGAATGGATAAGAAAGCTGTGGTACATATACACAGTGGAATATTTCTCAGCATTAAAAAAAAATTCATTTGAAGCAATTCTACTCAGATGGACGAAACTGGAGCCCATTATCCAGAGTGAAGTAAGCCAGAAGCAAAAACAACAATACAGTATATTAACACATATATATGGAATTTAGAAAGACAGTAATGAGAACCCAACATGGGAGACAACAAAAGGAACGCAGATGTATAGAATAGACTTGTGGACTTTGTGGATGAGGGTAAGGGTGGGATGATATGGGAGAAGGGCATTGAAGCATGTTAATCGTCATGTGTCTAATCAATCGCCAGCCCAGGATTGATGCTGGGGGCTGGTGCAGCGAGATTTCCCGGGGGGGAGTGAGGAGGGAGGGGGGACCCGGAGGGGAAGCATATGTAAACCCATGGTGATATCATGACAATGTATGGCAAAAACAATAATAAAAAATAAATAAAAAATAAAAAATAAAAAGAAAATAAATAAATAAATAAATGATACAATGAACCAGTTAGACCTAATTGATATCTATAGGACATTTCACCCTAAAACAATGAATTTCATATTTTTCTCAAGTGCACACAGAACCTTCTCCTGGATAGATCACATCCTGGGCCATAAATCTAACTTTGGTAAATTTTAAAAAATTTAAATCATCTGAAGCATCTTTTCTGATCACAATGTGGTAAGATTAGATGCCAAACAAAGGAAAAAAACTATTAAAAACACAACCATAAGGAGGCTAAACAACACACTTCTCAAAACCAACAAATCACAGAAGAAATCAGAAAAGAAATCAAAATATGCATAGAAATGAATGAAAATGAAAACACAACAACCCAAAATCTATGAGATTCAGTAAATGCAGTGCTAACAGGAAAGTTCACAGCAATACAAGAGTACCTCAAGAAACAGAAGAGAAATAAAATAAACAATCTAACTCTACAACTAAAGCAACTAGAAAAAGAAGAAATGAAGGGCCCCAGGGTTAGTAGAAGGAAAGAAATAAAAAAAAAATAGTGCAGAAATGCATACAAAAGAAACAAAGGAGACCATAGCCAAAATCAATAAAGCTAAAAGCTGATTCTTTGAGAAGATAAATAATATAGACAAACCATTAGGCAGTCTCATCAATAAACAAAGGGAGAAGAATCAATTCAACAAAATTAGAAATGAAAATGGAGAGATCACAACAGACAACACAGAAATACAAAGGATCATAAGAGACTACTATCAGCAACTATATGCAAATAAAATGGACAACTTGGAAGAAATGGACAAATTCCTAGAAAAGTATAACTTTCCAAAACTGAACCAGGAAGAAATAGAAAATGTTAACAGACCCATCACAAGCACAGAAATCAAAACTGTAATCAGAAATCTTCCAGCAAACAAAAGCCCAGGACCAGACAGATTCACAGCTGAATTCTACCAAAAATTTAGAAAAGAGCTAACACCTACCCTACTCAAACTCTTCCAGAAAATTACAAAGGAAAGTAAACTTCCAAACTCATTTTATGAGGCTACCATCACCCTAATACCAAAACCAGACAAAGATGCCACAAAAAAGAAAACTATAAGCCAATATCACTGATGAACATAGTTGCAAAAATCCTTAACAAAATTGTATCAGACAGAATCCAGTGACATATTAAAAAGTTCATACATCATGACCAAGTGGGCTTTATCCCAGGGAGGCAAGGATTCTTCAATATTTGCAAATCAATCAATATGATACACCACATTAACAAATTGAAAGATAAAAAACAGATGATTATCTCAATAGATGCAGAGAAAGCCTTTGACAAAATTCAATATCCATTTATGATAAAAAAAAAAAACCCTCCAGAAAGCAGGAAAAGAAAGAACATACCTTAACATAATAAAAGCTATATATGACAAACCCACAGCAAACATTATCCTCAATGGTGAAAAACTGAAAGCATGTCCCCTAAAGTCAGGAACAAGACAAGGGTGCTCACTCTCACTACTACTATTCCACATCGTTTTGGAAGTTTTAGCCACAGCAGTCGGAGCAGAAAAAGAAATAAAAGGAATCCAGCTTGGAAAAGAAGAAGTAAAACTCTCACTGTTTGCAGATGACATGATCCTCTACATAGAAAACCCTAAAGACTCCACCAAAAAAATACTAGAGCTAATTAGTGACTATAGCAAAGTTGCAGGATATAAAATCAATACACAGAAACCCCTTGCATTCCTATACACTAACAATGAGAAAACATAAAGAGAAATTAAGGAAACAATTCCATTCACCATTGCAATGAAAAGAATAAAATACTTAGGAATATATCTACCTAAAGAAACAAAAGACCTATATATATATATATATATAAAACTATAAAATACTGGTGAAAGAAATAAAAGAGGACACAAATAGATGGAGAAATATACCATGTTCATGGATTGGAAGAATCAATATAGTGAAAATGAGTATACTACCCAAAGCAATCTATAGATTCAGTGCAATCTCTATCAAGCTACCAACGGTATTTTTCAGAGAACTAGAACAAATAATTTCACAATTTTTATGGAAATACAAAAACACCTCGAATAGCCAAAGCAATCTTGAGAAAGAAAAATGGAACTGGAGGAATCAATCTGCCTGACTTCAGGCTATATTACAAACCTACAGTCACCAAGACAGTATGGTACTGGCACAAAGACAGAAATATAGGTCAATGGAACAAAATAGAAAGCCCAGAGGTAAATCCACGCACCTATGGACACCTTATCTTTGAGAAAGGAGGCAAGAATATACAATGGAGAAAAGACAATCTCTTTAACAAGTGGTGCTGGGAAAACTGGTCAACCACTTGTAAAAGAATAAAACTAGAACACTATCTAACACCATACACAAAAGTAAACTCAAAATGGATTAAAGATGCAAATATAAGACTAGAAACTATAAAACTAGAGGAAAACATAGGCAAAACACTCTCCGACATAAATCACAGCAGGTTCCTCTATGACCCACCTCCCAAAGTAATGGAAATAAAAACAAAAATAAACAAATGGGACCTAATTAAACTTAAAAGCTTTTGCATAATGAAGGATACTATAAGCAAGGTGAAAGACAGCCTTCAGAATGGGAGAAAATAATAACAAACGAAGCAATGGACAAACAATTAATCTCAAAAATATACAAGCAACTTCTGCAGCTCAATTCCAGAAAAATAAGCGACCCAATCCAAAAATAGGCCAAAGAACTAAACAGACATTTCTCCATAGAAGACATACAGATGGCTAACAAACACATGAAAGGATGTTCAACATCACTCATTATCAGAGAAATGCAAATCAAAACCACAATGAGGTACCATCTGACGCAGGTCAGAATGGCTGCTATCCAAAAGTCTACAAACAATAAATGCTGGAGAGGATGTAGAGAAAAGGGAACCCTCTTACACTGTTGGTGGGAATGCAAACTAGTACAGCCACTATGGAGAACAGTGTGGAGAGTCCTTAAAAAACTGGAAATAGAACTGCCATATAACCCAGCAATCCCACTGCTGGGCATACACACTGAGGAAACCAGAATTGAAAGAGACACGTGTACCTCAATGTTCATCACTGCACTGTTTACAATAGCCAGGACATGGAAGCAACCTAGATGTCCATCAGCAGATGAATGGGTAAGAAAGCTGTGGTACCTATATACAATGGAATATTACTCAGCTATTTTTTTTAAGAAAAAGGCATTTGAATCAGTTCTAATAAGATGGATGAAACTGGAGCCTATTATACAGAGTGAAGTAAGTCAGAAAGAAAAACACCAATGCAGTATACCAACCCATATAAATGGAATTTAGAAAGACGGTAATGATGACCCTATATGCGAGACAGCAAAAGAGACACAGATGTAAAGAACAGACTTTTGAACTCTGGGGGAGAAGGTAAGGGTGGGATGATTTGAGAGAATAGTATTGAAACATGTATATTATCATATGTGAAATAGATTGCCAGTCCAGGTTCAATGCATGAGACAGGGTGCTCAGGGCTGGTGCACTAGGATGACCCTGAGGGATGGGATGGGGAGGTAGGTGGAAGGGAGGGTCAGGATACGGAACACATGTACACCCATGACTGATTCACGTGAATGTATGGCAAAAACCACCACAATATTGTAAAGTAATTAGCATCCACTTAAAATTTAAAAATTAAAAAAAAGTTTTCCACAGTTTGTTGTGATCTACACAATCAAAGGCCGAAGTGTATTCAATAAATGCTGGCAATTTGATCTCTGGTTCCTCTGCCTTTTCTAAAACCAGCTTGAACATCAGGAAGTTCTTGGTTCATGTACTGTTGAGACCTTGCTTGGAGAATTTTAAGCAATATTTTGCTATTGTGTGCGATGAGTGCAACTGTGCGATAGTTTGAGCATTCTTTGGCACTTCCTTTCTTTGGGATTGGAATGAAAACTGACATTTTCCAGTCCTGTGGCCACTGCAGAGTTTTCCAAATTTGCTGGCATATTGAGGGCAGCACTTTCACAGCATCATCTTTTAGGATTTGAAATAGCTCAGCTGGAATTCCATCACCTTTGCTAGCTTTGTTCATAGTGATTCTTCCTAAGACCCACTTGACTTTGCACTCCAAGATGTCTGGCTCTAGGTTCATGACCACACCATCATGTTTACCTGGGTCATTATGATCTTTTTTGTATAGTTCTTCTGTGTATTCTTGCTGCCTTTTCTTAACATTGCCTAGTTCTGTTAGGTCATACTGTTTCTGTCCTTTATTGTGCCCATCTTTGCATGAAATGTTCCCTTGGTATCTCTAATTTTCTTGAAGAGATTTCTGATCTTTCCCATTCTATTGTTCTCCTCTATTTCTTTGCACTGATCACTTAGGAAGGCTTTACTCTCTCTCCTTGCTATTCTTTGGAACTCATCAGTCAAATTGGTATATCTTTCCTTTTCTCCTTTGCCTTTAGCTTCTCTTCTGTAAGGTCTTGTCAGACAACCATTTTGCCTTTTGCATTTCTTTCTTTTTTTTATTTCTAATTTATTTATTTTCTTTACATTATCATGTTGGTTTTGCCACACATTGACATGAATCTGCCATGGGTATACATGTGTTCCCCTTCCAGAACTCCCCTCCCACCTCCCTCCCAATTCCATCTCTCTGGGTCATCCTGGTGCACCAGCCCCGAGCACCCCGTATCAAGCATCAAACCTGGGTTGGCGATTGATTTCGCATATGATTGGGGATGGTCTTGATCACTGCATCCTGTACAATGTCTCGAGCCTCTGACCACAGTTCTTCAGGCACTCTATCAGATCTAATCCCTTGAATCTATTTGTCACTTCCACTGTATAATTATAAGGAATTCAATTTAGGTCATACCTGAATGGTCCAGTGGTTTTCCCTACTTTCTTAGATTTCAGTCTGAATTTGGCAATAAGGAATTCATGATCTGAAACACAGTCAGCTCTCAATCTGTTTTTTTGCTAACTATATAGATCATCTCCATCTTCAGCTGCAAAAAATATAATCAATCTGATTTCGGTATTGACCATCTGGTGAGGTCCATGTATAGAGTCTTCTCTTCTATTGTTGGAAGAGGGTGCTTGCTATGAAGAGTGCATTCTCTTGGCGACACTGTTAGCCTTTGCCCTGCTTCATTTTGTACTCCAAGCCCAAACTTCCCTGTTACTCCAGGTATCTCTTGACTTCCTACTTTTGCATTCCTATGATGAAAAGGACATCTTTTCTGGGTGTTAGTTCTCGAAGGTCTTGTACATCATCACAGAACCATTCAACTTCAGCTTCTTCAGCATTAGCAGATGGGGCATACACTTGGATTACTGTGATATTGAAAGGTTTGCCTTGGAAATGAATAGAGATCATCTGTCATTTTTGAGACTGCACCCAAGTACTTCATTTCAGACTCTTGTTGACTATGAGGGCTATTCCATTTTTTCTAAGAGATTCTTGCCCACAGTAGTAGATATAATTGTCATCTGAATTAAATTTGCCCATTCCAGTCCATTTTAGTTCACTGATTCATAACAGGGCTTTTTTTATATTAAAAAAACATTGCCAAGCCCAAGGTCAACTGCATTTTTTCCTGTGTTATCTTCTGTGACTTTCAAAGTGTTTAATTTTACATTTAAATCTGTGATCCATTTTGAGTTAATTGTTGTGAACAGCATAAGATCTGTGTTTAAGTTCATTTATTTCCATGTATATATCCTGTTATTCCAGCACCATTAGTTGAAAAGATGATCCTTTATCTGTTGTCAAAGATCAATGACTATCCCTGTGTGGATCTATTTCTGTGCTATTTTTTCTGTTCCATTGATCCACTTGTCTATCCCTTTGCCAGTACTATACTGTCTTGACTACTGTAGCTTATAGTGAGTTTTGAAGTCAAATAATGTCAATCCTCCAACTTTGTTCTTCCCCTTTAATACTGTGTTGGCTGTTTTGGGTGTTTGCCTTTCCATGTAAATTTTAAACTTTAGTATCTGTTTGTTGATTTCCACAAAGTAGCCGCTGGAATTTTTACTGAAATTGTATTGAGTCTATAGATCAACTTGGGAAGAACTGACACCTTGTTACCTTACATGGAGTCTCTCCACTTATTTAGTTATTCTTTGATTTCTTTTATCAGAGCTTTGTAGCTTCCCTCATATACATCTTGTACATATTTTGTTAGATTTGTGACTAAAGTGTTTTTTTTGGGGGGTGCTAAGGAAAGAGAATTTTTAAAAGTATTTTTTTAAATAAAATTAGAAAGTATGGCAATCACAGAGAAGTAAAGTAAGAGAAGAACAATTAAGCTGCAAGGCATAATTCCAATTATAAAATACCAAAAGAACAGGATATGATTTTCTAAAAGGCATGAAACAATCCCAAAGTCTTCCTTTGAAAGAAATATGCAGGAAAGAACCTGAAATTTACAAGGAGAGCCCAAGAATACAGTTCAGAGCTGGAATAGCTTTCTGCAGAACAGACTGCACAGCCAGCAGGGTCCTTACCACCTGCCCTGCACCATGCCCTGAGAATGGCTCCTGGCCAGACGAGAGGAGACGCAGGGAAGAAAAGGCACGTGTGCGGCCCCACACACCCTAAATCTCTCTCCCACTGGTCAGAAGACCAAGTCAAGGGTCTGAGACATCCCCTCTTCTGAGAAAGTATGGGCTCTCAAACAGACCAGGGAAATGCCAATCCCTGTTGAAAATCAGACACCTCGTCTCACACTTGAGGATAACTAGGATGAATGAAATACCTTTAGCCAAATGTTATTTACCATGTACAACTGCCATAAAACTTTCTCTTGGGGGAAAAGTCTGTGTTGAAAAGCTGCTTGGTGGCAGAGACTGGGTTTCTATGTTGAAAAGCTGCTTGGTGGCAGAGACTGGGTTTCAGAGAACAGAAAACAAATGAGACAATCAAACTTCCCTGGGGAGAGACGAACAGAGATGTGGGGTAGAGGGATGCTAATAGCAAAGGGGAGAAGAGTAATGGAAGGAAAACAAAGCAGAGGACAGAGCAGATGGCATGCATCAGAGGAACTGTGCTCTAGAGCCAAATATCTAATTCCATGGGGTTTGGGCCATTTCAAAGCTTTTGGTGCTAGCAAATGAATTGACTCCCTTCATTTTTCTATCCCAATAGTTAAATCTGCTATTCCTAATTGCTTTGTATGAAATCAAGATTTGAGAGGGAAATCCAGAAATGGGGGCTGCATTCCACATCTGAGTCAGCACAGAGAAGAGAAAGGCACCATAAGAGATAAAACAGAAGTGATCTCAAATCACTACAGAGGCAGTGATTCAAAGCCAGTCATGAACACAGACACACAAATTTCAGGGAGCATTTGGACATTTTGGAGAAATACAGGATACGATGATCAAATTCTCAAGCAGGTACATAAGAAACAAAAATGCTCCTTTTTTAAAATGAATGGCAACCAACATTAATTGACTGTTTATCATGTCACAGTCTCGTATCAAGCAATTGACAAGAATTCTCTCCTTTGTCCTTATAGTTCTATAAGGATAGCACTCATCTTTACTTGCAAATAAGAAAATTGATACTGCAAAGTAATAAATTATCCAAGGGCACTCTGTAAGGGACAAGCCAGAATCTGCTCCCAGACTGTCTGGCTCCAGAATCCAAAGCTCATCTGGGATGGTTGATAACATTTTTTCTATGTACACTGGCCAGAATGACTCACAACTAAGAGGTCTTATGATTCACTGAAATTGAAACTCGACTTATTGTCGAGGTCACTAAACCATCTCCCTCTTGCAAAATCCACAGAGTTGCCTTCTGAGTCACAAAAGAAGTAGAATCCAGTTGCTTTTTTTTTAAATGATAATAGTTAATATTAATTGTGCACAAGACAGATGCTCTAAACCCTCCTTGGAACTTAATTTTTCTCTACAGCTTTTATTACCATTTGACATCTTGTATTTAACTTACTGATTGGTTTATTATGTCTTCCCCAACTAGTTGTACCTAACAGCAGAGATTTTTGTTCTATTTAGTAGTCCTTGATAAATATTTGTTGATTGAGCTTTAATATTTATCCAACAGTAATTGTTAAATTTGGAGATGTTTGGTTTAAAAAAATTTTTAAAGAAATATAGTATGTTTAAAGTATAAAGAACATAGTGCTTGTCTGAAAAACTTTCTGTTAAGATTAAGTATGATAGAGTATATAATATGCTCAGCATCTTAGTTCTTTGTCTTGCTATGAAAAATAAGACAATTCTTCATCCCAATTGCTTTGGTCCAAGTCATGCAAGGTTTTGGCCATCTTTTATGTCTGTTGGCAATTTTCTGAACACACCTCTGTTCAGAAGGAAAAATAGAGATGGAAAAGTTCATTCTATAAGACCACAAGTGTTTTTGATCTTGACACAAACGAAAAATGGGTCAAATTAAATCAATTTACATAATGGCAAGGTTAAAAGTAATTTCTGAAATCTGTTCCCTAAACTTCAGATTTTCTTTTAAAGCAGTGAATGATAGAAGTTGCTCATTGACAAAAGCCTTTAAAAACTGTCATTTCGATTCTCAAAGTAAATGTCTGTAAAAGGTTTGAAATTTGTTGGTGCTGTCATTTTACTATTGTTAAAAATGAAAGTAATTTTTAGTTGATTCTGCATTATTGACCTGTGTAATGATTTCTGTCACTCTGAAGTGGGAACTGCTCCAGGGATCCTATGTAGCTGAGACATCTTTGATGTGGCTCCCTGAACTCATTTCTCTGAGAGGCGTGGTGACACAGCCAGGTTAGTGGGATGGCAGCTCTGCTACAGGCTGTGGGATGAGTCCCCTCTCCTGCGGAAACTGACAGGTCCCCAGATCTGCCTCCTGCCTTCAAGTTTTCCTGGGGGTTTTGTATCACAGAATCTTATTTTAATTAAAGGATAGAGATATAGGACCCTACTTTATCTCCATCCCATCAGTGCCACATATAGTATTTTATGGATTTAAGTGAATATTATGAAACCTCTGTGGCCTTGAAAAAGTTTTTCTTTCTATGGAGGTGAGGATAGGTTGTCTTCTTCACTGAATGAAAAAATGAAGTTGGCGCCTGGCACATTTTCTTCAGAGCAAGTGCTCAACAAGCTGCAACTATTGCTCTGTGCCATTATTCTCATAACAACTTCACACAACCTTGCTCTCTCTACTGAGAGTCCCCAGGCAGCGTTTTCTCCCAGTTTCAATATCATGTTGGATGGCTCAGCCAAGTTGTCTTCCAGGGAGTTTTGCCCAGACACTTCTGAGCCCACTGTATCATGGAATCTTGCCTTGTCTTATGTTTCATATCCCTTCAAAAGAGATGGAAACAGGGGTCCAGTAGGATACGATGCTTAGAGAATTCTTATGAAGTTCCGACAGGTCCTCCTCTCCTCTGATTACTCTGTTTTGTCTGTAAGCAGCGTACACAGAACCACTTTTGACCTATCAGAGAGGCAGAGGTGCAGGAATTAATAGGTCAACATTAGGTTAAAGGTGAGACCTTTGACATCATCTGACAAAAGTATTCCAGGATGGCATCTGCAAGGAGCTTCATGGTTTCTGTTTTTGCACATTGGTTTCTTATTCCTTAAGCAGGATGAGAGACACAGAATGATGACCTCATGGCTGGAAGGCCCATAGAGTTTAGTCCAAATGGTTTGTGTAGCCCTGACCAGGGCCAAGGAAGGCCTTCAAGCCGGGAGTATGACCCACTGAAAATGTACCTAGTTTTTGTTATGTGCATGTGTGTGGAGAGGGGTCCACAGTGCCCAAATTCCCTGATTTTACACATCAAGAAACTAAGGGCTGAAGAAAACAGGTGGGGTCTCTCCAAACTAATTTAAAAGTGGTTTCATCTAAGTTACAGGAGGCTTTCTGTTACGAGGAGTTGGGGGGAAACCACCTTATTATTTCCATATCTTTTTGTCCATCTTTCAGGCAGTTTCTCTCAGAATCTAGCAAGTTTACCAAGAATCTCCAAAGCCTCCCTGCCACTCACACACTACTCTGCCTTGGAGAATACAGTCACCAGATTTAGCAAACAACAACAGTAAAAAACACCAGCAACAAAACAAGAGGAAGCCTAGTTAAATCGGAATTTCACATATACAATTCAGAGTGTGTTAGTATAACTACATTCCATTTCTGAAATTCAGATGTAACTGAGCAGCCCTCAGAAGTATCAGGCCACAGCCCTGACCTGTAGCACATTTAGGGAATGTTCTCCTATAGTTGTTAACTAAGCACAGGGTGGTCTGGGAGCAGAGACCAAGACCCGCAGACTGACCTCCAGGTCTTGGAGGACACTAAGGGAAGCACGTCAATCCATAACCCACAGGTTAAGCAGTAATTTTCTAGGCTAAGGTGGGTGAGGGAAATTTCTATAAGCTGAGGGAAAACCGAAACTCAGGGGTCAAAATACAGCTTCCTCTGACCTAAAGATAGTAAGAGGTGAAGTGGAGGTTCCCTCTCTCCTGCAGAGGTCACAATATACAGAACTGGGGCCACCAGGCTGATGTGGGCTCTCATGACACCTCTCAGTAAATCAGAAAAGAGCTTCTTTCATAGGCAGAAACTTCTAATTCCTAAAATAGTTTCTCAGTATTAATAGTTATTGAAATAATGTCAACCTATATGGTTTTTGTAAATTCACTTATTGAATATAAAATTATGGAAAATGCAATCATAGTTGATTAGAAACTCAAGGTCACCAGACCATAAAATGATTACACTCAATATCTTGCTTTCATGGTAATGTTTACTTGTCCCAATACCTTGTTACCTGGGTAAACTGTTGCTAGATTTGCCTGCTTATCTTGTGCTATTTTAGGCTTTGAGTCTTTTAAAATAAGCTTTAGTTCTGAGAAACTATATTGGCCGAGTTAAATATATCTTGAAAGCTACAAAAGCATGCAGAAAGACATCTGATAAGCTATTGCTGCAAATATACTAAAATATACTAACAGATGCCATATAAATTTTAGAAAGTAACCTGAGGCTTTTAGCTGCTCTTTTGTTGATATTCATCAATATCATATTGCTTATATACGTCTAATATATTTTTTCATAAATTACATAGTACAGTACTACACGGTCATTATCATTCTCAAATACACGGCATCTAAATCACTGAGAAGGTCATATTGAGTGTCATAAACCTGTCTTTGAAAGATAGCACTGTTGTAGTAAATATAGGAAAAAAGAATTTCACTTTCAAATTAATTTTGGATTATAGTTGGGATACTATAGTTGGGACTCTTGAGAGTCCCTTGGACTGCAAGGAGATCCAACCAGTCCATCCCAAAGGAGATCAGTCCTGAGTGTTCATTGGAAGGACAATACTTTGGCCACCTCATGTGAAGAGCTGACTCATTTGAAAAGACCCTTATGCTGAGAAAGATCAAAGGCAGGAGGAGAAGGGGATGACAGAGGATGAGGTGGTTGGATGGCATCATCAACTTAATGGACATGAGTTTGGGTAAACTCTGGGAGTTGATGATGGACAGGGAGGCCTGGAGTGCTGCAGTCCATGAGGTCGCAAAGAGTAGGACACGACTGAGCAACTGAACTGAACTGATAGTTAGGATGATCCCAGGATTTGGCGATTAAATGAGTTTTCACAATACCCTTTCTAATGTTTCTTTCAACAGTGTAGGGGATCTGTAAGTTGTTTAGCATCGATAATATATATTTTATAAATACTACCTCTTTGAGGTAAAATTGTACTATATGCAGATTATATCATATTATATATAGAAAACCCTAAATACTCCATATGAAAATTACTAGAACTGGTAAATGAATTCAGCAAGGTAACAATACATGATATTAACATTCAGAAATCAGTTGCATTTCTTTATACTCAACAATGAAATATCAGAAAGAAAAAGTGAAAAAAACAATCTATCTTATAATCACATTAAAAAATACTGAGAAATAAACCTTATCAAGGAGGTGAAAACCTCCTTATGCTGAGAACCATAAAACATTGATAAAGGAAATAGAAAATGATTCAAAGAAATGAAAAGATATCCCATGCTATTGGGTTGGAAGAATTAATATTGTTAAAATGACAATGCTATCCAAAGCAACCTACAGATATAATGCTATCTGTTCCAAATTACCCATGACATCTTTCACAGAACAAGAACAAATAATCCTAAACTTTATAAGGAGCTATGAAAGACCCAAAACTGCCAAAGCAGTCCTAAGGGAAATGAACAAAATTGGAGGCATAACCCTTCCAGACTTCAGACAATGCTACAAAGCTACAGTAATCAAAACACTGTGATACTGACCCCA
Source organism: Antilocapra americana (assembly GCA_007570785.1). Classification (NCBI taxonomy): domain Eukaryota; kingdom Metazoa; phylum Chordata; class Mammalia; order Artiodactyla; family Antilocapridae; genus Antilocapra; species Antilocapra americana. Next base: position 417,848 of record ML660238.1, read on the forward strand.
AAACGTACACATGGATCAATGGATCAGAAGAAAAAGTTCAGAAATGCACCTATACATCTACTGACAATTGATCTTTGACAAAGGAGGCAAGAATATACAATGCAGATAACAGTCTCTTCAGCATGTGGTGCTGGAAAAGATGGACAGCTGCATGTAAATAAAAAAAGTTAGCATACACCCTAACACCATACACAAAAACAAACTAAAAATGGCTTAAAAGCATGACACCATAAAACTCATAGAGGAAAACACAGGCTAAACATTCCCCAACATAAATCATACCAAAGTTTTCTTAGATCAGTCTCCCAGGGCAACAGAAATAGAAGCAAAAAAAATTAACAAGTGGGACCTAATAAAAACTTATGAACTTCTGCACAGCAAACGGAACCATAAACAAAATGAAAAAACAACCTAAAGACTGGGATAAAATATTTCCAAACAATGTGACTGACAAAGGCTTAATCTCCAAAATATACAAACATTTCATATGATTCAATAGCAACAAAAAAGAAAAACCAAACAATCAAATAAAAAAAAACTGGCAGAAAACCTAAGTAGACATTTCTCCAAAGAAGATATACAGGTGGTCAACAGGTACATGAAAAGATGTTCAACATCACTAATTATTAGAGTAATGCAAATCAAAACTAGCATGTGGTACCACCTCACATCAGTCAGAATGGCCATCATCAAAAAGTCTACAAATAATAAATGATGGGGAGGGTGTGGAGAGAAAGGAATCCTCTTACACTGTTGGTGGGAATGTAAATTGGTGCAATCACTTTGGAAGGCAGTATGGAGGTTCCCAAAAAAACCTAAAACTAGAGCTGCATATGATCCAGCAATTCTGCTCCTGGGCATATAGCCAAACAAAACTACTAAACTACACTTCAAAAAGATTTATGTTCATAGCAGCACTATTTACAATAGCCAAACATGGAAGCAATCCTAATGCCCATTGACAGATGAATGAATAAAAAAGATGTGGTATGTGTATACAATGGAATACTACTCAGCCATCAAAAAGCCATTTATAACAACATTGATGGACCTAGAGATTATCGTACTAAGTCAGAGAAAAATGAAAACTGACATTAAATGAAAAATAATATCATTTTATATGTCTAAGCAATAGCCGGCCCAGGATTGATGCTTGGGACTGGTGCAACGAGATTTCCCGGGGGGAGGGAGGAGGGAGGGGGGTTCTGGAGGGGAAGCATATGTAAACCCATGGTGATATCATGTCATTGTTTGGCAAAACTAATAAAAAAAATGTTTAATAAAAAAAAAGACTAAAAAAAGAAAAAAAAAAGAAAAATAATATCATTTTAAAATGATATTATTTATATATAGAATATAACCTATGACACAGATGAGGTTATTGATATTTATGAAACAGACTCACAAACATAAAAAAATCTTATGACTACCAAAGAGGAAAGAGGGTAGGAGAGAGATAAATTAGGAGTTTTGGATTAGCAGATACACTCCACTGTATATAAAAGAGATAAGCAATAATGTCTTACCACATAGCACAGGGAACTATATTCAAGATCTTATAACAAAGCATAATGGAAAAGAATATGGAATGGAAATGGTATATATATGATATATATATCCATGTATATGCAATAGAAATTATATGCATCTATGCATATATATACACACATAAATATGAATAAACTTGCTAAATTATAAATCATAAATCAGCTATACTTTAAAAAATATTTATAAATGCCACCTCTTCATTTTTCTTCAAAATATTTCTTAATTCCTGCAATGCTTTTAGGATCATAATGTACATGGAATTTTAGTTCCTATAACTCTATACTAATTACATTAATTTTTCTTCAGACACCACACCACATTAATTTGGCTAAAATCCAGAGTTTAAGTCTTTGTTGGATATTGAGAATTTCAAAAACAAAATTTTTAATTGACTTTTCATGGCATGAAGGCATCAGCTCAACTTTCCCACCACATTTCCAATATTTCAAATTTATGTTTGGTAAATGTGCATTTCCTACCAAGTTTAAAGAGTGTAGAGAACCTGACATGAGGTATGGCAGCCCAACCAGAGTGAAGACAGTGTCCCTCTGTTCAGGCTGCCTGGCATGGAGTCTCTGACCAACATGGGGTGTGTCAGGGGAGCAGCCCAGTGTGCCAGGGAAAGGGACAGTCCCCTTAGAGGGAAGCCTGGCTGCTCTCAGAGTCTGAACAGGCCGAAGAGGGCATCCACGTGAGTGAGGGGGCACAGCCCAGAGAGCATGAGCCACCGCGACGTGAGGAGGATGTCAGGCAGGGAAGATGCAATATTGGCTCTCAACAGGGGAACCAATCAAACCATGTCAGTATGTTAAGAATAATGGAATTCAGATTTCTCAGATTTGGAGAAGGTATTTACAAATATGGAAAGAGAAAAAGACCTAGAATTAAACCTGTGTATTGAATTGGGATTGAAAGAACTAGATGAACTCAAGTTCAAAATGTACAGCTATATAGAAGTAAATACAAATGGAAATGTTTATGCATGCTGAGAAACATGTGTACACTGACATACTTACATGTGTATATGTACATAGTGATCAAAGATGATACTACCTGTAATGGGGCAAGTCAAAATCCTATGCCACCTCCTAGGATGCAGGGAGAAAAACACAGCATCACTTCTGTGTTATTCCTGCCAAAGACACATAACCTGGATCCAATCTTGAGGAAACATCAGACAAACCCAAACTGAGGAACATTCAAGGACATAAGTGACCTGTAATCTTCAGAAGTATCAAGGTCTTGAAAGTGAAGGAAAGACCGAGGACTGTTTCAGCTTGAAAGAAATAGACACCTACCTGCACCCCGTCAGGGGCTATCAGGACAATTGATGCAGGAGATGCAGGTTCGATCCTTAGGTCAGGAAGATCCCCTGGAGCAGGGCATGGCAGCCCACTCCAGTCTTCTTGCCTGGAGAATCCAATGGACAGAGGAGCCTGGCGGGCTATGGTCCATAGCGTTGCAAAGAGCTGAACACAACTGAAGTGACTGAGCACACATGCATGAATGGCTTCTGTGGATGAAATAGTAGTCTTGTATCCATGAAAATTTCCTGAATTTGATGCTTTTGTGGTGACTGTGGGGGACAATATTCTCATTTATAGGAAATACACAATAAAGTATTCAGAAGTGATGGTACATCAAGACTGATGGTGCATCAATGAATTCTTAAATGGTTTAGGGAAAATGAATCAGCTGAGTTTTTGTACTGTCTCAAAATGAAAATAAGGTACAGAAGAAGGAATATGCAATATCCCAGAGTACATTTTAAGTATGCTTCCTTAAATTATTGCATTTTCCATGCACATTTGCAGCATAGTTGCATTCGTGGCTCAAATTATTTTTTCCTAGATTTGACTCTTGTAAGCGTTTGGTGGTGTGTTAACTTTGAGTTCATAAAACTTTAAAGCAATAAGTAAATATAATTTGAAGTAATAATATATGCAAAAAATAGGCAAGTTATATGCCAACAAAATTTCCATACCGTTGAAACTAATTGCTATAATACAATTAGTGGACCATTTGGTAATAATTTCTTATTTTTAAGCAATAATTTAGGGCTTTATTAATTATAATGAATATTAGCTATTAAAAGTTATTTGTGTCACAACAAAAATACTTATAGATCTAAATTTGGGATTCAAAATACCATTCTGTTCTTCGCAAACCAATTCTGGAAGCTATGAACAACAAATCAACTTCAAAACATTAAATTTAGCCAGTATCTAATATTAAAAGTGTTTTAATATTACAAAGTAATGTAAAATTACTGAAGGTTGGTTTGTCAGTTGTGTTTTGTTGGAAGGAGCCCAAAAACATTTACTTTGATATTGGGAGCACTTATGGCTAAAATAATTTTGTGGTGATATTGATTTTAAGTGAAATAAGTTTTTAAACCTTTGAGTTGGGAAGTTAGGGAGGAGAGGTCTGGTCAGAGAACTACAGCTTTGAGACTCTGATGGGTGCTGCATCAGGGATGGCAGTCCAGGAACTGACTGGCTTCCTTCTACATTCAACCAGTGTGTTTCTTTAAAAAGCAAGCTCTTTTCAGACTTTCAATATTAATCCTTGGATTTTATGGTAAAAATTAAAGTACCCTATCTCTCTTTTAAAAAGTGTTCTCCAAAGTGAGATTTGAAAGATAGCTAAGTACAGAGCAGGAAGAAAATATTAGACCTTTTTTTAAGTTTTTTTAATTTTGTGCTTAATTTTCATGTTATCCTTTTAAATGTTTATCTTTTGTATGTTATTTATAATGCACATAGTAATTTAGTGCAGCAGTAGAAGTCCTGGCTCCCTATGTTCATTCTGGAGTCATTTGAGCCCCTTTGCCACCATATTTGTTCCCTGAAACACTCCTGATGACACAGCCAGACCTCCTCCCTAACTCAGGCACTGAAGGCCAGGGTGTGGGGAAAAGAGTGGCCCTGCTGGCTTGCTGTCTCCCTTTACACAGGCTCTGGAATTAAAGTGAGTGCAGGTCCCTTGGTAGGGGTGTGATTGAAGGAGAGTCATGTGACTCCCCCCAGGACTTAGAGTTCGTCTTTAGCCTGGCGATGAGAACACAGACCATCCCTGGGCTGCCATGAAGATACTGAGACTGTGCGGCTCTGGTGCATCGTGTTGCTACTATAGTCATTACTGGGCTTCCCTGCTGGCTCAGCAGTAAAGAGTCCACCTGCAATGCAAAAGTTCCCTGGGTGGGGAAGATCCACTGGAGAGGGAGATGACAACCCACTCCAGTATTCTTGCCTGAAAAATTCCACGGACAGAGGAGCCTGGAGGGCTACAGTCCATGGAATTGCAAAAGAGTTGGACACGACTGAGCAACTAAACAAAAACATCAGTTATTACTCATGATAACAAAATATAATTTGAGATGACTTTAAAACAAAGTCTTATTGCCCAGATATCCAAGATGAATCTGGTTTAGGATAAATTCAGCCAGTTGTCAGTGAGTTTCTTCTGAATCCTTTCTGAATTTTTCAGGATTTTCCCTAGGAAAAAAAATTCTCAGGGAAGACAAAGTAGAGAAATGCTCTCCTTTAAAAGAGTATGAGGTAGTATGAATCCTTCTATGATAGAATGTTTATGTCCCCCTAGAATTCCTCAGTTGAAGCCTAACACCCAAGGTGATGGTGTTAGGAGGGGGGACTTTTGGGAGGTGCTTATGTCATGAGAGTGTAGCCTGCCTGCAAAGGATTAGTGTGTTCATAAGAGAATCCAGAAATATCCCTCACCTCTTCCACCACGTGAGGTTACATCGAGGAGATGGCCACTATGAACCACGTACAAGCCTTCAGACAGACGTGGAATCGGCTGCTACCTTGATCTTGGACTTCCCAGTCTCCAGAACTATCAGCAATAGATGAGTGTTGTTTAACCTACCCAATCTGAGCTAAGATATATCTTGTCTCTTATGTCTAAAAATAACACCAATAGTGAAAGAAAGCACATTGTGACCAATGACATGTCATCCCTCCTCTATGAAGCCAAGAGCTTAATTAGGTTTGGATGGCTGAACAGAGTTTGATTAAAAACAAACACCAGTGCTCAATTCCTTTTCCTGTTGATTTTCTGCTAGAACAAAAGAAAAGCCCCAGGTCTCTGTTGCCACTGAACAGAAAGAGGCCAAATCCCAAATTAGGAAGCCTTTGGGTCTGTTTTGACTGCAGATGTGTAGAATTACATCAAAGCTCTATTGTTCAATCCAGAGAATGAACCCTGTAAGACTGCAAATACATCTCAGTCCATCAATTGAGGGGCACAAAAAATATGATTTTGCTTCTTTTTGAAAGTATAAATTTTCTGTTTTAAATTCAGTTTTTCCAGGTGTCATGTGCTCAGATGTGTCGCCCCACTTGCATATGTTTGAAGCCTTAACCCCTAGAAGCTCAGAATGTGACTGGAGACAGGGCCTTTAAAGAGGTGATTAATGTAAAATGGAGTCATTAGGGTGGGTTCTAGTCCAATACGATAAGAAGATATTAGGACACAGATAATATAATCCACAGGACAGTCATCTGACAGCACAGTGAGAGGATGGCCATGGAACAGCCTAGGAGAGCAACCTCAGAAGAAATCAATCCTACTCATACCTTCATCTTAGAATTCTTGCCTCCAGAGCTATGAGAAAATACATGAGTAAGCCACCCAGTCTCTGGTCTTTGTTAGGGGAGCCAGAGCAAACAAACACAGCTGTGTTTCAGAAATGGTCTCTTTCAATTTGAGGATTCCCCTTCCTACCCTAAAACTTGGCTTCAGTTTTGGGGAGCTTGTGTCAGGGCAGGGGGTTCATGACATTTCCCCGCTGTGCCTTTAGAGACACAGCACAGCTGTCCTCAAGGCTGACTACATAATTTGCAGACCTAGTGCACTGGCCCTTTCATTCAAAAGCATAAACAAAGCTTGGTTCTTTTTCAGTTCAGTTCAGTCGCTCAGTTGTGACCCCATGGACTGCAGCACGCCAGGCCTCCCAGCCCATCACCAACTCCCAGAGTCTGCTCAAACTCATGTCCATCGAGTTGGTGATGCCATCCAGCCATCTCATCCTCTGTGGTCCCCTTCTCCTCCTGCCTTCAGTCTTTCCCAGCATCAGGGTCTTTTCCAGTGAGTCAGTTCTTTGTATCAGGTGGACAAAGTATTGGAGTTTCAGCTTCAGCATCAGTCCTGCCAATGAATATTTAGGACTGATTTCCTTTAGGATAGAATGGTTTGATCTCCTTGCAGTCCAAGGAACTCTTAAGAGTCTTCTCCAACACCACAGTTCAAAAGCATCAGTTCTTCAGTGCTCAACTTTCTTTATGATCCAACTCTCACATCCATACATGACTACTGAAAAAACCATTGCTTTGAGTATACGGACATTTGTTGGCAAAGTAATGTCTCTTCTTTTCAATATGCTGTCCAGGTTGGTCATAGCTTTTCTTCCAAGGAGCAAGCGTCTTTTAATTTCATGGCTGCAGTCACCATCTACAGTGATTTTGCTTAAAGGTACTACTACTAAAATATAAAGCTCCAGTCCTTCATGGTCTCTCCTTGACTTGTTGTGGATGGTGTTTCTTGCTATCTAATGTCATTCTAAATAAATAAAAATTTAACAATTAGCATGAGTTTTACTATTTATCTTTATATTTGGTAATGCCAGTTTTAAATAGTTTGCATGTGGACTTACAGTTCCTATCTCATACCTGGTAGGTGCACAAGTATCTTGTTCTCAGAACTGTGGATATTCTGCACAAGACAAGCTCCATTGTTTTCATTTGATACACCCATCTGCTACCAACCCTCCTACCTTCAACGTGCTGATGAATAAGGAACAGCTGAATGGTCAGGAACAAGAGGTTGCTTTTCTTCTCTTTTCCTACCATGTCACTGTTTTCAACTTTAGTGATTGGTTACCATAGTGGCTATCCACTCCAGTATTTTGGGGGCTTCTCTGGTGGCTCAAATGGTAAAGAATATGCCTATGACATGGGCAACACAGGTTCAAACCCTGGGTCAGAAAGATCCCCTGGAGAAGGGAATGGCTACCCATTTCAGTATTCTTGCCTAGGGAGTTCCATGGACAGAGGAGCCTGGCAGGCTTGTCCATGGGGTCTCAAAAAGTCTAACATGACTGAGCGGCTAACACAAACACCAGAGGAATATTACAACTGAGAAGCGTGCTTGGTTGTTCAAAGGCCCTTGCCTCCTTTCTGTGTTTAAAGTTCTGGTTTGCAGGGTAAGGGTAGGAAAAGTGTGGGTGTTTATAGACATGACTGACTTTGAGTGTCACTGAGCATGGCTCGTCCCCCTTCAATGCTGTTCTCACAGGCAGGGTGACCACGCTGTGCTAATGAGGTAATCGCTGACAAGAGCAAGAGAGTGGCTCACACATGTGCTCTGCTGTCCACTTCACTCACAAAATATAGGCTCAAAAATAAAATTACTAAGAACTTCAATGGACAGCAGAGCACTGAGTCTAGTGTGGGCCCCTTCCAAGGGTGGGCCTTCCGGGGGTAGGGTCTTTGGGAGGTGGGGCCATGTGCAGTCCCAAGTCTTGCCCACTGTGAATTCTAGGCTGCCTCCTCTCTGTTGCCCCTCCCCAACGACCTTCAGGCTTTGGAGACCAGAGTCAGAACTAAAGAAATATGTTGTACTGCTGTACTGCTTTGGTGGGTTGGTATTTTTCTAACATTTTCCTAATGCTTTACTGTTACGGTGGTATTTTTCCAACACACTGACTGTCTTCACTCAGCATTTTCCGCACCCTCCCAACCCCCAGGCTTTCCCCTATAATGTGGTGTAAGGCTGGCTTTCAGTTGAACTGTTTGGTGAATCACCACAAAATCCTGCCCCTCTTCCGTTACTCAAGAAGGTAGTGTTGCATCTCAAGGCAAATATAAATATATATATTAAACGTATTTACATGTTCATTTACATATATATAAAGTACTATGGTGTGTGCACGCTCAGTTGTGCCTGACTGTTTGTGACCCCATGGACTGTAACTCACCAGGCTCCCCTGTCCATGGGATTTTCCAGGCAAGAGTACTGGAGCGGGTTACCATTCCCTTCTCCAGGGGATCTTCCCAACCCAGGGACCTAACCCATGCCTCTTGTGTCTCCTACATTGACAGACAGATTCTTTACCACTTATACCACCGGGGAAGCCCCATGCATATTTCAGCATTTACATATATAAATATAAAATACAAATATTATTTAAAATATGTGTGTGTTCAGTCGTGTCTATTTGTGACCCTAAGGACTGTAACCTGCCGGGCTCCTCTGTTGAAGGGATTTTCCAGGCAAGAATACTGAAATGGGTTGCCATTTCCTCCTCCACAGGATCTTCCCAACCCAGGGATTGAACCCACTTCTGCATCTCCTGAATTGCAGGCAGATTCTTTACCACTTGAGTCATCAGGAAGCTCCATTTAAAATATGATTTTTCCCTCTATTTTGATAAGATGGAATGCACTGCATTCCAGAGCTCTTTCTCAACTCCATGAGAACAATTGGACATTGTCTCAATTAGTCCTTATATACCCCCACCTTTCAGATGTTACGGTCAAGGTTCAGTGAAGTCCAATCACTTGCCTAACATGATACACTCAGTGTGTGGCCTCTTGTCTCAGTCTAGATGTGCAGATGGGTGCTTGGGGCGAGTCTCTGGCCAGGGAGACAAAGCCAGAAGAGGAAGGGAGGGGAAGTCTTGACTGGTGTTTCTTCTTGGGCCAAACTCAGGGTCCTTAGAAAGAGCCCTGTTATTCCTGGCTGGTCAGGAGTCTGAGAGCAGAGGTCTCAGCCATGCAGGGTACAGGCATTCTTGGGAAAAGCTCAAATTGGTAGGGAGCACTGGCTTCTTCTTCCTGCCAGTGTTCTTTTCCCTCCCACCTGATACTGTCACTTGTCACGTTTGCCCACTTGTCACTCTTACAACAGTATGTTCAGGAAAGGGCCTGAGAAATACATTCAAGCTGCAGAAACACAGCATATGGGCTAACATGTTGATTCATCTTGAGAGCTTTTATTATGAGGGGCCAAGTGATCTTAGGGCAAATTAACATATTTCAAGAAGCAGCAAAATGACTGCAAGAATAGCATAAGGGCTAGTGATCATTTACTGGTCCAGAAATACTTCTGGGAGTGCTTCTATTAAAAACTTATTTATTTTTGGCTGTGCGGGGTCTTAGTTGAGGCATGTGGGATCTAGTTACAAATGAGGGATCGAACCAGGACCCCCTGCATTAGGATCATGGAGTCTTAGTCACTGGACCACTAAGGTAGCCCCTCTAGTAGTCCTTTTTTTAAAAAAAATTTCTTTACTTTATTGTGTTGGTTTTGCCATACATTGACATGAAACCGCCATGGGTATACATATGCTCCCCCTCCAGAACCCCCCTCCCTCCTCCCTCCCGATTCCCTCCCCCTGGGTTATCTCGGTGCACCAGCCCCAAGCATTAACCCTGGGCTGGCGATTGATTTCACATATGATAATTAACATGTTTCAATGCCATTCTCCCATATCATCCCACCCTTGCCCTCTTCCACAGAGTCCACGAGTCTGTTCTATACATCTGAGTTTCTTTTGCTGTCTCGCATGCAGGGTTCTCATTACTATCTTTCTAAATTCCATATATATGCGTTAGTATACTGTATTGCTGTTTTTCCTTCTGGCTTACTTCACTCTGGATAATAGGCTCCAGTTCCATCCACCTGAGTAGAACTGATTCAAAGTCCTTCTTAAACTTTCCCACCTCTCATCACTCCTCTTGTTGACAGTAAACACTATTCAAGTTTTCTGAAAGAAATATGGATGACACAGTACAGTATGTGTGACCCTAAAGCTTAATTCATTTCTGAAATACAATACTGATGGTTTGGAGGATGGATACTTTCTTGGTCAGAGAAAGGGGCTGAGCAGAACATATTAGGCAGCCCTGGATATACATAATTGAAGCCAGCAGTCACCCCCTAATGCACAGCCACTGTGGTTTAGATTCTGCTGCTTATCCCCAAATGGAAGTGGGGTTCAAGAAGGGGACAGTCAAAAAACTTAGTTTGGCCTGGAATTGGATGGTCTGAGTTCTAATTCTGATTCTTACTTGTATGGCCATGGAAAACCATCTCTCTTAGCATCAGCTGTGTCTTCCATAGTTACAATATTTTTACGAGAAATTTTAAGATCCATTGCCTTGGAAACTTTCAAATATACAATATGTATTACTAACTATTGTCACCATGCTGTACATCACAATCCCAGAACTTATTTACTTTATAAATAGAAGTTTGTGTCTTTTGACCACCTTCCATCTTCACCTGTTTCACCCACTCACAACTCCCTGCTTCTGTTCTCTGTATCTATAAATTCATGTGCTACTGTTTTTGTGTTTTTGCTTTTTTTCGCTTGTTGCTTGTTTTTTAGGATTCCACATATAAGTGAGATCATACAATATTTATCTTTCTCAATATGACTTATTTCAGTTAGGACTGTGCCTTCGGGATCCAATCATGTTGTTGCAAATGGTAAGTTTTCCTTCTTTTTATGGTTGAATAATATTCCATTATATATATTCAATATGTCTTTTCTGATGTAACATAAATTATTTTGTGATGTGACTCAAAGAAACACTCTGGACTAATATTTTGTAAGAAAAATAGAAATAATGTGCTACTTTAAATATTGCTGAATATCTAAAGAATGCCTAATTTTGTGCTTATAAACTGGAATGTACATATAAATGTACATTAAAGGGTAAACTATTATTTTTTTAATGAAAATAGTGACCTCAAAGGGTTTGTCCTGAGGATTAAATTAGATCCTCAGGCAAACCCCTTAGCACAATTCCTGGTTTACAGAAGGCACACATCAGAGTTGATTATCATTTTCATGGACCTCCATTTTCTCTAGCCTTCTAAAAGAACCAAAAGTTATCTCTGAAAAACATCAATGGCTTCGGATGCTATGAGAAAGTGATATCTGTGTTGACCTAATTAGAATGAAGTAAAAAATGCTTTTTGTGTAAAACTTGTTGAAAATCTAAATTCTGTTAGTTCTTCTGCTTTAGCAATTAGAAGAAATGTAAAAGAATTTTTGATAATTGAATCATTCACTGTAACTAAGGGCATTATTAATTTCAGCATTAATGCTTACAAAAGATTACTGCAAATGCAGATGGAGAAGTAATGGGAAGATGCAGAAAATTCAAAGGGCCCCCTGACAAGAGTGTTTCCTCTTGTAATTCTCTTCTCTTTCTCCTACAATTAGAATGCAGCTGACATCCTACTTAGGTTCAGGTCCACTGAGTGGTTTTCCAGGTGCCTGGCCTTTTACAGACAGCCTTGTAAGAACTGTCCTCTGATACTTCTCACTGTAAGAAGCCTAAGGGACATAGGTGCTTTAACACCAAGTCTATGATAACATCAGTTCAGTTCAGTTGCTCGGTCATGTCCGACTCTTTGCAACCCCATGGACTGCAGTATGCCAGGCCCCCTTGTCCATCACCAACTCCCAGAGTTTACTCAAATTCATCTCTGTGGAGTCGGTGATGCCATCTAAACATCTCATCTTTTGCCGTCCCCCTTTTCTCCTGCCTTCAATCTTCCCCAGAGTCAGGGTCTTTTCCAATGAGTCAGCTCTTCATATCAGGTGGCCAAAGTATTGGAGTTTCAGCTTCAGCATCAGTCCTTGCAATGAACACTTATGGCTGATCTCCTTTAGGATGGATTGGCTTGATCTCCTTGCAGTCCAAGGGACTCTCAAGAGTTTTCTCCAACACCACAGTTCAGAAGCATCAATTCTTCAGTGCTCAGTTTTCTTTGTAGTCCAACTCTCACATCCATACATGACTACTGGAAAAACCATAGCCTTGACTAGACAGACCTTTGTTGGCAAAGTAATGTCTCTGCTTTTAAATATGCTGTCTAGGTTGGTCATAGATTTTCTTCCAAGGAGCAAGCTCATCTTTTAATTTCATGGCTGCAGTCACCATCTTCAGTGATTTTGGAGCCCTCAAAAATAAAGTCTTCCACTGTTTTCTGATCTATTTGCCATGAAGTGATGGGACCAGATGCCATGATCTTAGTTTTCTGAATGTTGAGCTTTAAGCCAACTTTTTCACTTTCCTCTTTCACTTTCATCAAGAGGCACTTTAGTTTTTCTTTGCTTCCTGCCATAAGGGTGGTGTCATCTGCATATCTGAGGTTACGGATATTTCTCCCAACAATCTTGATTCTAGGCACTAGAGCGGCAGCACAGTGGCTGCCTGGCACTGGAGTGGCCAGTGGTGGAGAGGAGATACCTCACGTCCAAGGTCAGAGAAACCCCAATAAGAAGGTAGGTGCTGGGAGAGGGCATCAGAGGGCAGACAGCCTGAAATCACAATCACAGAAAAGTAAACAATCTAATCACATGGACCACGGTCTTGTCTAACTCAATGAAACTATGAGCCATGCCGTGTAGGGCCACCCGAGACGGACGGGTTATGGTGGAGAGTTCTGACAAAATGATATCCACTGGAGAAGGGAATGGCAAACCACTTCAGTATTCTTGCCTTGAGAACCCCATGAACAGTATGAAAAGGCAAAAAGATAGGACATGGAAAGATCAACTCCCCAGGACAGTAGGTGCCTAATACGCTACTGGAGATCAGTGGAGAAGTAACTCCAGAAAGAATGAAGAGACAGAGCCAAAGCAAAAACAATACCCGGTTGCAGACGTGACTGGTGATGGAAGCAAGGTCCGATGCTGTAAAGAGCAATATGGCATAGGAACCTGGAATGTTAAGTCCATGAATCAAGGCAAATTGGAAGTGGTCAAATAGGAGATGGCAAGAGTGAATGTCTACATTTTAGGAATCAGCAAACTAAAATGGACTGGAATGGGTGAATTTAACTCAGATAACCATTATATCTACTACTGTGGGCAAGAATCCCTTAGAAGAAAATGGAGTAGCCATCATAGTCAACAAAAGAGTCTGAAATGCAGTACTTGGATGCAGTCTCAAAAATGACAGAATGATGTCTGTTCGTTTCCAAGGCAAACCATTCAGTATCACAGTAATCCAAGTCTACAATAAGTATCACTTCAATAATCCAGACAGAATATGACCCCAAAATTTCAATTTACACTTTGAGTTGCATCAGTGCCAACTATAGGTTTCAGAAAGTCTGCTCTCTTGCAAGGATCATCTTTCCCTGTTTCTCAGCATATCTGAGTTTCTTCACTAAGTGATCTATTATCTTGTGTTAAACACCAACCTCTCACTACAGTTTCTCCTCTAAAAGCAAATGAATTTAAGGCACGGCCTTCATATCAGATCTCTTTCTTTGGTAGAACAGGTGTGTGTGTTTGTGGGGGAAATGGGGTGGGGTGTTAGATATGCTAAAAGAGGGAAAATGTCACCAAGGGAGAAGGGAAAGGACACTAGACAAAAGCACAAAACTGTGGAATGGGTTTCAGATTCAACCCTGACTCCATAAGCAGCACTATTTTCTAAGAACATGAAAAGTTAATGAGAGAGTCAATTCCTAGGCAGATTGATAAGAAGTCCAGGGTCCCCAAGGATGAGAAAGGTGTCTAGAGCTCTTGAAGTGGAAATAGGGGTCTGGAATTCTCAAGGAGGAGAAGAGGACAAACGTCTTTTTCTTCTCGCTCAGTTGTGACCCCATGGACTATATAGTCCATAGAATTCTCCAAGCAAGAAGACCAGAGTGGGTAGCCTTTCCCGTCTCCAGGGGATCGTCCCAAGCCAGGAATCGAACCAGAGCCTCCTGCATTGCAGGTGGATTCTTTACCAACTGAGCTATGAGGGAAGCCCCTATATTCCTTAGTCTTAGTCAATTACCCAACTCACTTTAAACTCTGTACTAGGGATTATACAACAACAATGTATCCTGCTTGAGGACAGTTTCTCCTTCCTGAAAACCTTTTGGCTAATCCTGTTATCTTAAAATGTAAATTATGGAAGTGGGTCTAGTAAGATCTTGACAATCTCCAGACATTCTTTTGATTCATTGTAATAACTAATTAAAAGGTATATAACTCCAATGCTAATACTAGCAAGGGGGTACTCTTTCTGCTCCCTTCTGATGTCTATGTCAGAAGCTTTCTCTATCCCTTTCATACTTTAATAAAACTCTATTACACAAAAGCTCTAAGAGATCAAGCCTCGTCTCTGGCCCCAGATTGAGTTCTTCTCCTCTAGAGGCCAAGAATCCTAGCGTCTTTTGTGGTTCAGCAACAACCTTTCATTAACTTCTGGTGTGTATTTTTTTTTCTTTATTCTAAATGTCTCATGTGTTCATTTGATAAAAATTTATTTTGAATAAAAGGGAGGTTTAAACACTAATCAGAGTTGTTTGTGATGCTTTGCAGGGGATCTAGCTGTCTTGAATTATTTTGTGAAAATATTAACTATCTAAACCATGTAAAAGAGAAAAAAAATTCTATAATTAAAAAGCCATTTAAATAACCCCTTTTTAATGTCCTTTAATCTTTCTCCAAATTCTCACTTGATAGATTCCAGGCCCATCATTAAAATCATTCCCTTGTGCTGTCATCCCTTCACTGTACACATCTGGCAAAATCTCACCTGGGTAAAACCCAATAGTTGTTTGACCCCATGTCTCTCCTTGGCAGCTGAACACAGTTGAAGAAAAATACAACCATGCTGGCAGGTTTTACGTTCAATTCTCTACCACAAATCCAAGTGTATTTCTCTAGTTGACTGAGTCCCCATTCTTCTAGAGAATTGTTTCATACCTCTTTCCTCAAACCCCTAACCCAGGGATCCTTACCCCTGGCCACACCTTTGAATCACCTGGAAGCCTATAAAATGCACCAGTACCCATGCCCCACTTTCAGAGATTCTAATTGTGTAGAACAGGGGGCCTGGATATGAATGTGCTTTTAAAAATCTCCAGGTGACTCTCATGTACAGTCAGGATTGAGGATCAACTGCTTCCTCAGACACAGCTAATCACCCTTCTGATGACTGCACTGAGAAAACCAAATCAGTAAAGAAAGAACAGCCACAGACTCCCACCAAATCTACCTGCATGGGGCCTTTACTCTACTAGACCCTAAACTAAGACCAACCCCTCTGCTTCTGCATTCCAGCCCATCACCATTCAAGCCAACTAGTGCCTTGTTTGCCATCACTCCCTCTCTCGCCAGCATCTCTCTTGTATTTTTTCTGCTGAATCATGCCCACCACTATTCAAACATCTCTTGATTTTAAGAAATCTCTTCTCCAGTCCCCCAAAGCCACTTCTGTTACTTCCCTTTTCTCTGCAGTAAAATTCCTCCTCAAAATTGGTCTTTACTCAATACAGAAATTTCTTTTCCCATTTTCTGAAATCCACTCCAATCACAGTTTTAACCCCCACTCCATTGTCAAACCCAGTGGTTAATTCTCAGTCTTCATATTACTAGATCTCTCAGCAGCATTTGATCATTATTTCTTCTTTGGAATACATGTTTAGCCTCTAAAACTTTACTGTGTCTCAGTTTTCTGAATTCTCAGTCTCCTTTGATGGTTCCTTCTCACTTCCCTCATGTCTAAATATGAGTGTGCTCTCAGACTTTCTAATCCTTGGGTGATCTCTTCCACCTACCATCTACCTGCTGATGATGCCAACATTTACCTCCAATCCAGACCTGATTCTTGAACTCCAGATTCCTCTCTTAAACTGCCTACTTTCCAGATCCACTTAGATACGTTAAATCCAACATGTTCACAACCAAGTTCTTATTTTTTTCTCTCTAATCCTGGTGCTCTTGCAGTAGCTCAAGCAAAAAACTATGGAATCATTCTTGACTCATCTCTTTCACTGTCCATTTTTGACTCTTCTGTAAAAGCTGTGGGTTCTACCTCTAAAATATATTCTCACCCTGATCAGTTTTCATTGCCTCCATCACTACCATTGTGGTCCAAAACCCCCCTTTCTATTGGTCTTTGGGATTCCATCTTTGCTTGGCTCCTGTTTATTTCCCACTCAGCAGCTAGAGTGATCTATTTAAAACACAAGTCAGATCTTGTTATTTCTTTGCTTTCATCTCTCCAGTGGCTCCCCACTTCACTCAAAATAAAATCCAGCCTTATAAGATTTAACAGCCAACTTCCTCTCTGATTTCATCTCCTACACTCTGCCTCAGCTGCACCCGCCTCTTTAGTGTTAATTGAGTATAGCTAGTGTGCACCCACCTTGGGGGCTTGCACTTGTGTCTTCTTCCTGAATGTACTGGGCTTGCTCTTTAGGATCTGCCCCAATGTTTTCTTATCAGAGCAATGTCCTCTGACCATACACACATACACCTTAACACACACACACACACACCAATTTCACCATCATCACAATCATCATAATGACTGTGCCTCTACTACCTTCTATCAACAAGTGACATATTACATGTTCATTTGTTTCTCTTCTCCCCTTCTATTTGAATCTACAAACTTTTTGGCCAACCCAATGTGTATGTGTGTGGGGGGAAGGGTTAGTCTCTCAGTCATGTCTAAGTCTTTGAGACGCCATGGACTGTAGCCTGCTAGGCTTCTCCATTCATGGATTTTTCCAGGCAAGAATACTGGAGTATGTGTGTTAGTTGCTCAGTTGTATGTGACTCTGTAACCACATGGACTGTAGCCCACCAGGCTCCTCTGTCCATGGAATTCTCCAGGCCAGAATACTGGAGTGGGTAGCCTTTCCCTTCTCCAGGGGATCTTCCCAACCCAGGGATTGAACCCAGGTCTCCTGCATTGCAGGCAGATTCTTTACCAGCTGAGCTACAAGGGAAGTCCCTAGCAAGATGAAATTTTAGGAAAATGCTATTTTTATGTGTTCGTTAGAGTGACAGATGATAAAAATCTGTATCTGTGTTTAGATTTGATAACCTAAACAATTGTCAACTACTTTTTCAATATATTTAAATTTAAATTATTAGGCAAAAAGAAACACTGTATCGTAGTTTAAATGGTAGTATTTTTTCTTTTGTAGAGATACATACAACAAAAGTGTACTATGTCATGAAAGGAGAAATACAGCTATTAGCCCCAGGAACCTAAAAATACAAACCCCTGGTTTAACAAATCAAATCCTAAGGAGTCTATTACACAAATGAATTGCTTTTGCAATTTGGAGCTCATTGAGAAGACTAGAAACCAAAAGCTCAATATTAACCTAAAATTACTTAATTATATTATGAAGCTATATTACTTGGAAGATGTTTTCAAATGACTCAAAATTAAAAGATCTTAGCGTAATATTAGTTTTCTAATTATCCTCAAATACATTAATTATAAAAGTTAATGATGTGGAATCATCATGGTAGCATCAAGTAGGAAGTTGCCAGGTAGATGGGGAAGCTTTTTTGCCTTTTATTTTCTAGTTTTCCTCCATTTCCTCTCTTCCCTCCACAATGAGAAGCAGCCACCTGTCTTAAAAGGTTGGAATATTTTTACTTTTCTTGGTTTTTACTTAACTGGGTTAAACAATGTAACATGCTAAACAGTGATTCTAAACTGGAATAGTCATCTAACTTTTATTTGACAAGCTTTGGGATAACAATTTGATTTCCTAGTCTTTTGTGACCATATAATCCTCTTCCACTGTTATGTGCTGTGTGGGCTACAAGCACTTTGAGCCTAGGAAGCACAAAGGCTCCTTGGGATTAGCACCATACAAATGCAGATTAAGGACAGTAGAAGACCGTGTCCATGCTCCTAACTGTCATTGCTCAGTTTTGTGCTTCCTATGGGCAGCAAAGCAGGCTATTGTTTTAAAAACACACAAGTTACTTTAGCTGCTGACTTTTTCACTGGCTACCTGAAGAAGAGAAGAAACTCTTTCCTATAGAATATGCCTCTCTGGATCCCATTCAATTATTTTTAACTATGCTGTGTTTAGTCGCTTAGTCATGTTTGACTCTTTGTGACCCCATGGACTGTAGCCCACCAGGTTCTGCTATCCATAGGGATTCTCCAGGCAAGAACACTGGAGTGGGTTGTCATGCCCTCCTCAAGGGGATCTTCCCAACCCAGGGATAGAATGCAGGTCTGCTGCATTGCAGGTGGATTCTTAACTGTCTGTGCCACCAGAGAAGCCATGAAGAAGAGAAGAAACTCTTCCCTATAGAATCCAACTCTCTGAATTCCATTCTATTATTTTTAACAGATAACATGAAATCTTACATGAGTCTTAGACAATTTCTAATTTCAGAATTTGCACTTGAGGTATGGAGTCTTATTTTGCTCCCTGCACCTTCAATCTATGTTTCACATGACCTTTGTGGTAAGCATGAGAACCTGTACATACCCTCTTCAAACTTTTTGGCTGGTTGGAACAGTATATAGATATGCTGGAGATTATTTCTTTTCTGTGGCATAATTCTTCTAAGGAAGTTGAAAGAATCAGTCAATCCATGTAGCAATGTGATGTGAATCCCTTCCTTTTTTATATATTGTCTTTTGGTGATTATCTTGAAATTCTGCCTATACAGTAGCCCTGGTTTGGGAAGAGGAATCTTGGGGACTGGGATGAGAGGTCAAGAATGGAATTGCCTGCCTGTTGGTGGCAGAATGGTCCCCACATTTTCATTCTTTATGCACGCTTATAAATAGCAACATGCCTTTAAATTTTGTGTAATCATTTAGTTAATACCCAAATCCAACAAATAGTTGGATTTGTAAGCCCTCACATTGCCATGGGTTTATTTTATTTCAGAGCAATAGTGACTTTATGGCCCAATTACCATCAATGTGACTTATTGCGCTATTTGTGGAAGGGAGAGGGGAGCAAGAAGACAAGACCGACTGATCATATGTACCACCACCAACAGGATGACAGCCACACACTCCTGCCTAAGGAAGAGGGGCAGTTGGAACCTTTCTGTTCTATTTATCAAAGCACTTAAATCCAGGTGATGGTGCTATATTTTAACATATGACGGCGTTTCAAATGTGTGAGTGAAGGAGATACTAAAATAGTGTTGTTAGAATAATCAATATGTTGGTTATTTTGATTTAAAAGATATCAAATGTGAAGAACAATGACGAATGACTGTCTACGTTATTCCAGATGCTGCCACTCTCCAATTACAGGGATGTTAAAGGGAGACTGAGTGAGCATATGACCTCAGAAATGGACCGGTGAGGCTGGCTCCTGATTGGAATAAGGTTCCCTGAAGCCAGACAGCCCTGTATTTATAGAAGCAAGCGGCGCAGCTCACCGTGACCCATGGGCAGCATCCAGGGAACTGTGGCCCTTCGCCTACCTGGAGCGTTTCCGTAGCGCCCGATTCAGAACCAATGGGGCGGACAGCTCCCCGGCGCCCGGCTCAGGGCGCGGACTGCGGAAGGGAACCAGAGCGCGCAGGGTCCGTGCACCATCCTGGGCGGCGGAAGAGCACACTGCGTCTCTCCTCCCACCTATTTGGTTCCCTTCAGAGAGCAGCGAGAGGCCTGCGGTGGCTGCCCCGGGAGGCGAGTCCCCACAAGCGAGGGGACAGGCCGGAGCGCGGCCGTCCTCCTCCCGCCCGCCCTCTGCCGCTAGCCGCGCCGGATCGCCACGCCTCGCCCAGCCCCGGCGGGCCGGACGGGTGGGCGTCCCCGGCGCCAGCCCCGCCCCGCCCGGGCCTGGCTCCCGATTGGCCGGCAGGCTGGCGGTGCGAGGAGGCGGTGCCCGCCCCTGGCGGCTCGTGCCCGGGAAGGTCGGCGGCGGAGCGCGGGGAGCCGCTGGGGGGGCGCGCGGGGACGCGGCGGGCGCCTAGGAGACGCAGCGGCGGTCGGAGCGGCGGCGCTTGGTCCGGGCCGCAACCCCTGCCTCCCGCCGCGGCCCGCAGTCCGCGGCGCCCGAGCTCCGAGGCGTTTCCCCGGGCGCTGGGCCCGCGGCGGCCAAGACGGCGGGCCGGCCGGGCGCGGGGCGGCGGGCGCTGTGCTGCGGGCTGCGGTGGTGGGGCACGGCGGGCCGCGG
>ML660238.1:438752-465127 GCA_007570785.1 Antilocapra americana
GATCTGCGCGTGCGGCTGGGAGGCGCTGTGGGGGGCTGGCGCGCGGGCGGCGGCCGGGGCCATGGCCGAGGGCGGCGGGGGCGCGCGGAGGAGAGCGCCGGCGCTGCTCGAGGCGGCCCGCGCGCGCTACGAGAGCCTGCACATCTCGGACGACGTGTTCGGCGAGTCGGGCCCTGACAGCGGCGGGAATCCCTTCTACAGCACGTCGGCCGCCTCGCGCTCCTCCTCGGCCGCCTCCTCGGACGACGAAGCCGAGCGCCCCGGCCCCGCGCGGAGCTCCGGCTCGCCGGCTCCCGGCGCCCCCGCCGCGCAGGAGTCGGAGGAGGAGGAGGAGGCTGGCGCGGGCTGGAGCTCCACACTGCGGGACCGCCCGCCCCCGCGCTTCGAAGACACCGGCGGTAAGACGCGGCCCCGGGGAGGCCAGGCTGTCCCGGCGCGAGAGTTCCAGATGCTCCGCCGGCCGGCTTGCGGGTGGCAGCTGTGCGTTTCAGGAAACCAACGAGGCTGCGGGAGCCGGGCTCTGAAGTGCGAGCGAGGCTGCGTGCTGGGGGCTCTGCCGGCTCTTCGTGGGTGGACAGGACGAGGCGAGGCCGCGGCGGCACTTTGCCGCTGGCGAGGACGTGGGTGGAGGGATGTCTCCCTCACTTGCTAGGGGTGTCCCCGCGTTTTGCAGCGGAAGCCAGTCACACCTGTAGGGTCTCTCTTTAGGGGTGAGTTAGAGTCAGACTTTACTAGTTGAAGGAATACTGGAACCTGGGGGAGTCATTTTGTATTGCTGCCTCCAGAGCAAGCTTACCCAGATGCTAGATGTGGGGCAGATAGCCGTTGGAGCGAGGCTGAAAGATTACCAGTGGCGTCTTCACTGGACTTTAGTTTCCTCCAGTTAATCTGAGAAACTTTCCGTGTCGTGTCATTCGGGATCTCTTGTGAAAAACAGGGAAGAGTGAAAGGATCAGTTGAGCAGCGTTAAGGCGCTTGCTTCAGCAGAAGGAGCTTTCACGCGTGTCCTGCTTATTGCTCTGGTCACAGACCAGCTGGAGAAGGTCGGAGAAAGGCTGGCATCTCTGCTGCTCGAGATCCTCTTTGCTGCCTCTTTTGGGGAATTGGTTTCCCTTCAGAAGCTCAGCAGCCTCTGTCCTCTCTGGGAGGTGGAGGCCTGCCGTCCCCACTTGTCCTCTGATGCTCTTGTTCCTCGCCCTGCGGCTTTCTTGGTCTTCTGTGGCAGGCCCTTGTTTCTGCACACTATTTTCACGGATGGACTTGCATGCAGCTGGTAATGTTGACGACCAGGGAGTGGCCGCAGTGGGCTTGATGCTGGGCGTTATGCAACTTTTCCTGCCGCTTTCCCCGATGATTGTTCAACCAGTGGGGAACACAGCACATAGGAGGACAGGCTTGAGGACTCCTGGCTGGTCCTGAACTGGGATCAGGACACACGCTGCAACCTGCTGGTAGGGCTGGCTGGCTTCTCAGCAGGGAGTGGTCTGCAAACCTCAATCAGGCTGGCTGCAGTCTGAATGTACTAAGCCACAGCTGGGCTTCCAGAGTCCAAGTTAGCTGTACAGTGTTTGGGGTGGGTCAGTTTAAAAGTATCTTCTTATTTGGGCTTTGATTAAGAGTTTGGGAGTTTTCAGTCACATCACCATGTATAATCCTTTTCCACCCCTATATTTTCCAAAATGTCATATCAGTCTTCCAGCCCCAGACAACTGATTTCCTATTGGCTCTTAAGAATTGTACCTGCCCAGAGCCCTGGTTTGGCAGGCCTTACGCTGGAATGTCTGTGATCCAGTTTTTGATCTCGGAACACCTGAGGTGTATGTCTGCTTGGGCGGATTACAGCGTTCTGTATTGGGGACAATAGGAAAGTTGTGTTAAGTTAAGCCTGGTTATGAATAAGATTCATGAGTGTGCTGGTTTGAGAAGGTTAACATTTTTAAAGCAATATTATGTTTCTTAGTAACCTATAAATGGGAGAAATTCTGCAGCAGAGCAATTTACCACTGCAGCAGTTAAACAGTCATGAAGAGCAGTATCATATGTCAGTTGGTGTTAGGTTTAAATTCTGCTTCCTTCAGATGTCTACCGAGTTCACACCTAGATCTGAGAATCACAGTCAAGCACTTTAACCAGACATTAGTGGTTATTTGATGCTATTTATACCTAATTTTGTTTTCCTATTTTGTGTAGGAGCGCAGCTCTGATTAAGAATTTTCTTTCTCTTTCCACCACTTCTCCCTGAGGGAAATTTGGATGGTGGTAGAGGGATGATGTTGATGGTTTATTATGCAAGAATTCAGGTTCCCTAAAACAATGGAAATGATTTATGGGGGCTGAAAATAGATGCAGGAATATGCTGCTGGTCAGAAAAAATCGCTGTGCCTTAGTGATATGGAGACAGTTGTGTGTTAAGAGGCTTGAGACCTACACCCAGGTCACCCTGAGAACAAAGAGGGTCACCCTGTGAAGTTTACCAAGTCCAGTAGATAAGACCCTCCAGCCAGAGTGTGTTCCCCAATTCCAGGAATGCAAGCTGCATTTCCCTGCATCTTTGTTTCCCAGTTTATTGATGGGTCTCACTGGGCTGATCTGGTGGGAAGAGGACCAAGCAAGAAGGTGACATTTTGATTTGTAATCAGCGCT
Source organism: Antilocapra americana (assembly GCA_007570785.1). Classification (NCBI taxonomy): domain Eukaryota; kingdom Metazoa; phylum Chordata; class Mammalia; order Artiodactyla; family Antilocapridae; genus Antilocapra; species Antilocapra americana. Next base: position 441,396 of record ML660238.1, read on the forward strand.
CATCAGAGAAAACCCCTAATAGAAACTGCTGTTGTTGCTAGACTCAGATGAGGAAAGCAAAGGATTCTAGACTCATGGAACAGGTTTCCTGCTTGCCTCCTGCTATGAAAACAAACAAACAAAACAATACATGTATGGAAACAGCATAGATGCATGTGACTGTCTTAACTGTAAATGTATATCGCTTGTGCTGAATGTGGTTTCTTCTATCAGAAGGAAATTATGACCGACGTCTGGGGACCCTCTTGATAACCTGGAGCCCTTTTCAGAGAGTCCCTGTGTCAGAGAGAGACACTGGACACCACTGTGCTTTTCATCTGCATTCAGAGCAGCCTTTGGCCCCGTGGGAGGAGAGCACACAGTAGGTGGGGAGGTGGTGGGAGCATTGTGTTGTTAAGGTTGAGACTCCTAACTGCCCTTCAAGCTGTTCTGGTTTCCTCAGCCTCCTCCTTCTCTTTTTTACCCAGTGTATTTAGCTTCCTGAATCAGGCTCCCTATAAGTGCAGCTGGCACTTATGGGAGGGGAGGGCCTCTCCCTCACACCCTCTTCCCTTCTTTCTCCTCTTCCTGGATCCCCCTGGAATGACTGAAATACAAGGACTCTCTTCGTTTGCTGCGCTGGCTGGCTGACTGACAGGCTTTTAACCCCTGTGTGGATGGAAGGTCAGCCTGGGAGCAGAAAGTGGTTACTGGGGGCTCAGGGTCAGAACTCTATCCTTGCAGGGCACCCCCCTAAGACAGTCCCCGTCAAGCTCTCAGCCTCATCTGCCTACTGTGGAAACAACCAACATAGCATGCAAACTCACTCTTTGGAAGCAGCGTGAAATTCAGCTGCTTTGGGGCTCCTGCCCTTTCTGAGCAGTCTGGTGATTCGTTCTCTCTGACGAAGCAGACAAACAGGCAGATCCACAGACGCTCAGGACCCTTCTGTTCAGCTTTGTGGGTCCTTTGTTGTGGGAGGCTGGGGTCTGAGCTGTTGCTGTTTCCATAAGAGGTTGGACTTCATGGGAGTTTTCTTCCCGTGTACCGTGTCAGCCACCATCAGTCATCATTCATTGGGGAGGTATGACCTTGAGAAGCTAGGAAGGAACATACTGCCTTGAAAATCAACACTGTGAAATGTCTTATCTCTTGAGTTTGTTGTTGGTTTATTTGGTTTAGAATCTTTCCGACTAACAAGGAAGAGAAGCATCGTTTTCTTAAAACCAGAATTAAACCAATGCCTTCTACTGTAATGGAATTTGTGAGCTAAGATCCTGGACCCCTCTCTCTGGTATCAAATAAGCAGCTGCTCCCACCTTTAGCTCTGTAGCTTCAGGAGGAACTCAAATCATGGTAAGCTGTGAGATAAATCACATGCAGTCCTACCTGACACTGAAGTGTGTTCCCAGTTACAGGATTAAGAGAAGGGAGCTTTGTGGGAGAGATGTTTTGCTCTTTTACCATGAGTCTTTTCCTGTGATGGGGAAACTTGAGCTCACAATGAGGATAATAACACACAGTGTGCATCTGTAACTTGCTTTATCATGCATTTTTGCACTGAATCTTCACAGGTACTCTTGTGTGGGAGAAGTTCTGCACTTTACAGAGAAAGAGGTTGGTCTTTTCTGCCAGAGTCTTGGGGGGTAATGAGATTACCTTGGCTAAGTGATCAGCACCATCTAAGTACTCAGACTTGTTAATTCAAGAAAGGTAGTGAGTTGTTTTGTTTTTAATCGAGACTTTTTTCCAGTAAAAAGTATTTATATTTATTTTCATGTTAATGCATGGATGTACTGTTTACTTTTTTGGAAGCATATATAGTTCTATGAGGCTTAATGCAGGTATGGATTTGTGTAACCAGTCCCACTATTGAGGAATGAAACAGAAGAGCTAGGATTTTATCTCACTTCTAATTTAACCTCTGCACCCCTGTGCCATTGTCAAGGGAGGTCAGAGCTCCTCTGCATGGAGCAGGGCTTTGGACACACCAGCCACTTGGAGTTTCACAGTCTAAAACTCACCCTTATTTTTAAAGAGCTGTGACTGTGTATTTTTTTTTCTTATTATATGTAATATATGTTGATTTTAGGAAGAAACTAAAAAAAAAATGATAAAATTCAAAAAAAAATCCCACAATCTCCTATAACTCAGAAATAATTACAGTTATCACTTTGAGTGTATCCTTCACATACCTTAAGTTATGTATTATTGAGTGACCTGCTTTTTAATTCTAAGTAACATATTGTAAACATTTTCCATTTAAATTATAAAATGTCCTTTTTAAAGAATCTGTTCCCTTTGGGTGGGTATTGGGCTCATTGCCCCCTCTCCCTTGTGTTTACAAATACTTATTTGTATTTTTTATTCTGTGATAAATATTCTTGAAGTTTACGTTTGTGTGCACACTTTTAATATATTCCTCAGCATAAAATGATCAAAACCAAATTGAATGAGGATTTTGTACATTTTAACTTTTTTTTATATTTGTGAAACAGCCTTCTGGAAGTGCACCTATTTACATTCTGGTCAGCAGCGTAGCAGAAAGTCTGTTAGAAGGTCTGGCTTCTAAGGCAGCAGATCAGTGTATGACTCCGGCTGGCAGTGTGGTCCTGAGCGACTGTCCCTGTGAGGAAGCTCGCTGAGGGGGCATGGACACAGTGCACGAGTCATGCCAGCCCGCCCCACAGCCCCCGGCCCAGGCAGAGAGGATCCCTCCTCACCTTTCTGGGCACTGCCTCTCTGCCCCAGGGCTGGCCATGTTCTGATTTCCCTCACCATCAATTACTTTTGCCTCTTACTTTGGTCTGGGTTCTTAGTTCATCAATATATCTGAGATGTATGTAGCAATCTATTTTTATTTTGCCGTGTAGCATTCCTTTGTATAAATACTACAGTTTGCTATCCATTATCCCATCAGTGGGCTTTTGGACTGTTTTCAGTTTGGGACTTTTATGAATACAGCTGCCACCAGGGTTCTTGTACCTGGTTTTGGTGGACATATACATGATTTCCCTGGGGTGTACATACATAGGAGCGGGACTGCTGAGTCACAGAGTAGACTCATGTTTCAGCCTCAGCTCTGTGGGCTGGGGGTCCCTTGTTGCAGAGGCTGTCTTGTGCATTGAAGTCTGCTCAGCAGTACTCCTGGCCTCTGCCCATCAGAGGACAACGGCACCCCTTCCTCTAGTCATGACAGATATCGCCAGGCATTGTCCAGTGTCTGGTGCAGAGCACAGTCATCTGCGGTTGAGAACCACTGCTGTAGTAGATACCGCCAGATGGTTTTCCAGTTTACACACCCACCAGTGGTGTGTGAAATGTGTCATGTATTAATTCAGCAGGGATACTGAACCCTGCTGGGATAAAACGGTAAGTAAGGCATGTCTCCCGGGGTCCAGTAGGAGAGACAAAGTGAAGAAAATGAGATAAGAGTCTGTGATCAAGGTAAACACGGATTTAGATGGGATTCTAGAGGTGCCTCACCTAATCCAGCTGGGCTGGGGAAGAGGAGGTGCCTCTGGCAGAGGTGACCCCTGAGCTGCATCCTAAAGAATAAAAAGGAATCAGGTGAAAAGGAAAGAAAAAGGCATCTTGAACAAGGGAACAACTTGGGCAAAGGCTGGGTGGGTGGGTAGAAGGTGAAAAATCTTTGCGTGAGGGCAGCCCCATTCTCCCTTCAGCTGAGCAGCCTTGGTGACAATGTCTTGAAGCTTGATGTTTGTAATTGTTACCACTGCAAGTAGCTGTAGCTAGAATCTGAATACTAAGTTCAGGCGTAGATGCTGGATCCTGTAGGGAATGGAATTTAGTAGGTTTGGCAAGAAGTAAGTGCTCAGAGAGGGCAGAATCCATGGAGAAGCACTGGGGTCTTTCTAAGAAAGGAAGAGGGACTATGACAACCAAAGTTAAGGTGGTGAAACCTTTATTGGTAAGGGAAGTATAAATTAGCTTCTGGTGAGGGGGAGAATGTCATGCTACAAGAACAATAGAAAACCTAAAATTTCATGTCATGTAAAGGGACATGCTGCTTAGATTGGCACATGGTATAAAGAACTTTCTTTCACTTGTTTGTGAATTCCAAGAAGAATTATTACAGAAGTATGACTATCTGGCCATACTTTTTTCAGTTTATTAAATGCCTACTAAGTATTAGTGTATATTTAATTAATTTATTAAAACAATTAGAAAAAAATCCTTTTGCTTCTCATATCTTTGCCATTGCTTCCAGCTTAGAACTGAGACATCCCTCACTGGTCTGGACATTGGAGCCTTTGTCAACTGGGGTTCCCATATTCCAGTCTTGTTAATGCCCCACCCCCTGCCTCTATCTCCCTTCCTGTTGTCTGTTGAAGAAGAGTGACCTTTACAAACCTGAGCTTATCCACTCTCCTCTGCTTCAAACTTTTCAGTGGCTTCAACTTCAAGCCAAAGGTAATTGCCAGGTCCTGCACAGGGCCTCGTAGCCGCCTTCCTTTCCCACATGCCTTTGGACCCTTGTCCTGCAACACTCTCCAGCCACTTAATCTGCCCATTTTAGGGCCTTTGTGCCTACCTGACTCTCACCTAGAATGTTCTTCCCCTGTTCAAATGTCACTGCCTCCAAAAATCTAAAATTACCTTCTTCCCTAAGGTTCCTTTTAGTATCCATGTAAGCTAATTTTTCTTCCAGGTCTGAGATGTTGGATGTTTTGGTCATGGTAGTTCCTCAAGTTTTGTTGGATGAACAGAAGAATAGATGGATGCAGAAGTAGATTTTTTTAAATGGTGTGGAAATTGGTATCAGTGAATAAATGTTTACAAGGACCTGTGTATTTTTTAACATCCAAATTGTGGAAATGTGGATAGGTTGACTCACAGGGAGTGAGTTTCTTCCCAGAAAGGCACCAAAGCAAGTCTGGGGTGTGTTTTACAGGGATTTCCCTCCAGGATGGAAGACTGGGAACTCTCCAACCCTTGGGCTTCTACACCCTGCCCACTTCCTAATTAACCTTCAAGCCAGGACTCTATTAGGAATTTGTGGGGGAGCCAGCTGCTCGTGCTCCATTAATTGTTTAACAAACGCTTGTGTATCACTTCCTATGTGTCAGATAGTGTCCTGAGCACTTTCTAGCCTATGTAATCTTCAAAACAACAATGTGAGGTTTTTTTTCCTATCTTTAACTTATGGAAACTGAGTCACAGAGAGGTTAAGTGACATAGGGTGGAATGGTCCTTTTGATTAGGGTATAAGCAAGCATCCTGTACACCATGATTTATGCCAGTCAGATCAACTAATTAAAAATAAGTCTCTTGTAGGGGGTCTGAGGTGAAGGTCATTGTCATTCTCCAGATCTGTTTCACCTGTGGACTTTTAGCCCAGGCATTGGCTGCACTTAGTTTCCCAGCCCCCCTGCAGTGAGAGGGGCGGCTGCCTGGGTTCTGGGCAATGGTAGATGAGGCAACATGTGGACCCCACTCTCAGGCCTGGTCAGGAGGAGGCTCCTCTGGGCCTCCCTCTCCCATCACCATCACCATCTTCATTATTATCAGCAGCAGCATCTTCTTGGTCACCACCATCATCACTTATAGCCGCAGAAAACTTTGATGATTTCCTTTGCCCTGCAGGAGAGAACAAAGAGCGACAGTTCCGCAACTTTGTGCAGGGAGCTAGAAATTGAAGACCAGGACTCTGGACTGGGGGGTGGGTTGGAAAGGAAAGCTGGAGGGTGACCTGTGATGTGTCAGAGATACTGGGGCCACCAGGTGAAAGAACCTTGTGTCTGAATCACTATTTGGAGCAAAGCCACCCATAAATCAGTCATATCTGCCATGGACTAAATTTATGAAGAAGTGAGCTTCTCTCTTGTTTGCTCTGTCATGCATTTGGCAGGGGCTGGGGGAGTGGGTGGTTACAGCAGCCAGCAGAATCCTATTTGCACAGATGCTAAAGGAAAGAGGTAGATGGGGAAAAGCAAATTCAAATCAGTAGAGCTCTTGTTGATTGTACAAAGATTCATAAGAAGAAATTATGAGGAAAAAACTTAGAGGAAAAAATGAGTTCTTTGCATTCTCTCAGTGAAGTTCCCATTGTAACTTTGGAACAGGTGAAATAATGCAGGTAATCTGTGTGCACTGGACATTCTAGACCCAGTTATTAATTGCACATTGATGTTTTGAAGCAGTAGGGGGTTGGAAAGAGGCTTGGTGTTCAGCTTTTGGTGTAGAGTGAGCACGCCCAAGGTAAAAGACCCAGTCTCTGCTGAGTGCTCATGCTGCGATCTTAGGCAGGGGGCCCAGTGGAGCCCAGCACTGAGAATCAGTAAAGACACACGGGTGAGTACGAAGCCAGTGAGTGCTTCATTCCAGGTAGCTGATTTTCATTCCTTTAAACTATTCTTTTTCCTCTGTGGCCAAAATGGACATGATGGATATTGTACTGCTTAGATTTTCAAAACTTTTTAGCAACCAGGAACCTCAGGACAAACCCAGGGGGGCTTCCTGGGAAGCTGGAGTGAGAGGCCTCAGAACCTGTCCAGCTGGTCTCCCGCCCTCCCTGGAAGCCCTGTGAGTGCAACACCCTGTGAGTGCCCCAGGACTGCTTTTCTGTCTATCAAGGGCCTTCAGCTGGTACCCAAGGTGAATGGAGGGAGACAGACATCAGTGGAGAAGCAGTTACTGCTCTCGTATCTACCGGGCTCCATCCTCTCCGAGATGCTGGCTAGGAAGCCAGTAGGTGGATGCAATATTGATGTTTCAGAAACTCCAAAAGGCTTCTGTGGCAAAGGCAATTAAAAATTTAACGACTATAGAAGAACCGGAAGAGGAGGAGACCTGTTTTCTCAAGTTTAGAAAATAGACTTATAAAGAAAATATAAGGAATCTGGATAAAGGATGATTTTCTGGAAGAAAAAAATATAAATAAATGGGATCATTTCAAGAATGGTTAGTGAAGGGCTTTCTTATTTGAGCTCCTTCTTCATTTGGGGAACTGGAGAATCTGCATCTTAAATCAGCATCCCTGGGACCCCTGCTGAGTTAGTGAGGTGTGCTGAGTAATGGTTCTGAGGTTCTGTGGTGAGCAGACCTTCACTTCATAATTCACATTTTAAAAAATCTACACCTTCTTCATCTGCCGGTAATGATGCCTACTTCCCTGGCCCCCAGCATTTGAGGTAAATAAAAATGCTTCTTTTGGTTTGTTTGTTCTTAATACTCGTGTATTTCAGCAAAATCTCCAATCTGATTTCCTTGGCTAGCTGGGGAACTGAACCATAATTATGGCATCTGAGGGGATATGCATTCTGAATTCCAGTGGACTCTGGAAAAGTATGAAAGTGAAAGTGTTAGTTGCTCAGTCATGTCTGACTCTGCAACGCCATGTACTGTAGCCCACCAGGCTCTTCTGTCCATGAAATTCTCCAGGCAAGAATACTGGAGTGGGTTGCCATTTCCCTCTCCAGGGGTTCTTCCCAACCTGGGATCGAACCTGGGTCTCCTGCATTGCAGGCAGGTTCTTTATTCTCTGAGCCACCACGGAAGCCCTGGAAAAGTATACTTAATTGGAAATTGGAGATAACTACAGTGAGATGTATTTTAAGATTGAAAGAAGTGAATTTTTGGTAAATATCACCAAGTATAAATCCACACTGTATATCTTACATTTACAGATTCTTTTATCTTCAGGAACTTTGGCAAAGAAGAAATAGATTTTGAAAGAGATGGGACTACAGACCATCTGACCTGGCTCTTGAGAAACCTGTATGCAGGTCAGGAAGCAACAGTTAGAACTGGACATGGAACAACAGACTGGTTCCAAATAGGAAAAGGAGTATGTCAAGGCTGTATATTGTCACCCTGCTTATTTAACTTATATGCAGAGTACATCAGGAGAAATGCTGGGCTGGAAGAAGCACAAGCTGGAATCAAGATTGCTGGCAGAAATATCAATAACCTCAGATATGCAGATGACACCACCCTTATGGCAGAAAGTGAAGAGGAACTAAAGGGCCTCTTGATGAAAGTGAAAGAGGAGAGTGAAAAAATTGGCTTAAAGCTCAACATTCAGAAAACAAAGATCATGGCATCTGGTCCCATCACTTCATGGCAAATAGATGGGGAAACAGTGGAAACAGTGTTAGACTTTATTTTGGGGGTCTCCAAATCACTGCAGATGGTGATTGCAGCCATGAAATTAAAAGATGCTTACTCCTTGGAAGGAAAGTTATGACCAAGCTAGATAGCATATTGAAAAGCAGAGACATTACTTTGCCAACAAAGGTCCATCTTGTCAAGGCTATGGTTTTTCCAGTAGTTATGTGTAGATGTGACAGTTGGACAGTGAAAAAGGCTGAGCACCGAAGAATTGATGCTTTTGAACTGTGGTGTTGGAGAAGACTCTTGAGAGTCCCTTGGACTGTAAGGAGATCCAACCAGTCCATCCTAGGAGAGATCAGTCCTGGGTGTTCATTGGAAGGACTTATGTTGAAGCTGAAACTCCAATACTTTGGCCACCTGATGCGAAGAGCTGACTCATTGGAGAAGACGCTGATGTTGGGAAGAATTGGGGGCGTGAGGAGAAGGGGATGACAGAGGATGAGATGGCTGGATGGCATCACCAACTCAACGGACATGGGTTTGGGTAGACTCCGGGAGTTGGTGATGAACAGGGAGGCCTGGCCTGCTGCGGTTCATGGGGTCGCAAAGAGTCGGACATGACTAAGTGACTGAACTGAACTGCAGTACGCTCAGGGAGATGGCAGATTACGTGAGGAAAGTTAGAGTGGCTGCCGGGATACAGCCCAGACACCTGAGGGTGGTGTGTGGGATGCTTGGTTTTGTTGGGAGGGAGTGGGGACCTGTCCCAGCTTGGCATTCAAAGTGCCAGCTCCTGCAGGGCAGCCCCAGGTACCCAGTTATGAGGTCCTATCTGGTCTTTGCACTCAGCGAAGTACTCTCCATATTGTCTTGTTGGGCTCCTTAGAGCAGTTCCCATTGTCCCTGCTGCCAAAGGACCAACCAAAGCCATGCGCCCCTGAGGTGTGCTAACATTCTTTCACTCCAGCAGGTTATTGGCAGCAGGGCTGGAAAATGGTTAAGTAAAATTGGCTGGGAATCTAAAGCAGAACAGCCTCCCAAAGAAAAGTTCTTGAGTTCAGATTTCATATCTTCTTTTGAATACACTTAATTCACCTGGCCTGTGATGGACCAGACACTGTGTTAGCAGCTGGGGCTTGAGAAGTGGATACAGGAAGCTTGGAGCCCAGTGCTGAGGATGGGGGTGCTCAGATACTTGGGCCCTGAGTGGTAGGTGCTGTTTTAAGAAGAGTGCCTAGTGAAGGGTGTCTGATGCTGAGGGAACAGCAGGATCAGCACTTCTGCAAAGCTGTAGTAAACATGACCAGAGACTGGCACCAAGGGTGGTTTGTTCAGATCCCTGCTCCACAGTGTCTCCCTCAGAGATTGGATCAGCCAATACATACTTCCATCAAAGAGTCCAGTTAAAGGTGATATTGGCAAGAGAGTATCTACCCTTGTTACTGGGAATAAAAAAAGCCAGTGATACTTGTGGAGTTAAAAACAAAAGGAATACTTCTTTTCTTGATAGTTTTAGTACTGTACAGTCTTTTAAAAATTATGCACATGAACTGTCTGATTTTGTTTTAACTGCTATCCTGTTTTACTCCCTTTTTAAGAATTTTTTAAAATTCTAAAATTCTTTGAGAGTCACTGCCTGCCTCTGTGCAGTTCATGTTGACAACTTGTTGCTCAAGTGTTTATTTGGGTGCTCAGTCGCTTCATTCGTGACTCTGTGACCCTATGGACTATAGTCTTCCAGTTTCGCCTGTCCAGGGGATTTTCCAGGCAAGAATTCTGGAGTGGGTTGCCATGCAACCCAAGAGATGGGACCCACATCTCCTGCATTGCAGGGGAATTCTTTACGCACTGAGCCATCTGGGAAGCTCTTGTTGCTCATACACAAACACATTTGTGAATGTACATCATGTGTAGGAGCTTTAGGGGTCATTGCTTAATAAATACAGGGTAGTTTTATATACCTTTCTATTAATGCTCTTCTCATTTAAGAATACTTTATCAATAATGTTCTTTTTTGAGCTTACTTAATTTTAAAAGGAATAGCTGCTAAACTTTTATCCAATGCCTTTACTTTTATCAAAATGCATTTATTGGTGTGGTTCTGGTTCCCCCCCCCCCACATTTAATTTACTGACAAGGTGGATTTCATTGATTTCCTGGTACTGAGATTCCCTTACTTCCCTGGAATACATCCAAGTTGGTCTCTCTGATAGATGGCTGAATTCTGTTGTTTGCTGGTGTTAGCTCAGAGTTTCTGTAACTAACCCATCATAAACCAGATTTGTTCATTGTTTCCCCTCTCATCTCTCTCAGGTCTGGGTATTAAAATTATCTGCAGCTTCATAAAATGAATTGGTTTATTGCTTAATTGCTTGCTGCCATTCAGTGGTGGAAATATGTGTCAGATACAACTCGGCTGTGAACCTGTCTAGTCCTCCTACTTCTGAATTTACCACATCTTGAATCATTTTGATGATTTATGTTTTCCTAGGAAATCATCTATTTTTCCTAGTCTTAAATGCAAAATTCCATGCAATTTTGCAAAATGGTTCTTTTTTATTTGCTTTTATAATCTATACTTACTTTTATGTGTCTTCTCAGTCTGGTCTTCTGGATCTGCACATCCTCTCTCTGCTAGCTCCTCCTCTCCTTCTGCCCTTTGCTTCAATTTCTCCATCTTTTCTCTCCCCTGTCACCCATCTTCTCTGTCTTACCCTTAATTGAGCGTGTGAGGTGTCTTTCTATATTATTTGTCTTTTCAAAGAATTATCTTTGAGGGGATTCCCTGGTGGTCTAGTGTTTAGGACTCTTGTGCTTCCACTGCTGAGGGCCCAAGTTCTATCCTTGGTTGGGGAACTAAGATCCCAAATGCCACACAGTGTGGAAAAAAAATAAATTAGCTTTTGAGTTGTCCCTGTTATTTTTTTTTATTTAAAAATTTACCTTGTTATAACTTCTTTCTTTTCATTTATTGAACTCTTTTTTTATAATTGGTTTAGGTGGCTTCTTCTCATGTAAACCTCATGGTTTCTTCCCATTTAAAAAAATCTCTAGTGTTGAAGGCATGTGACACTAAAATCTCCTTAGAGTGTACCTTCTAGGGTATTCTTTAAGTTCTGCTATGAACTTTCTGTTGCTTTCAAGGTTTTTTTCAAGCTCTCCTTTTAATTTCTCTTTGATCTAAGTGTATATTCCTTAATTTATTAGTAGTCAAGATTTTTTGTTACCTGATCATCTAATTCTAATCTTATTGGATTGTGGTCAAAGAACTGTCCTTTAAATCTTTAATTTGAAAGGTTTGTAAAGGTTTTCTTTCTTGCCAAATATCAAATTAATCTTTACAAATGTGGCATACAGAGGTAATAAAAAATGTCTGTTTTTTATCTGAGGGAAATAAGGGTGTCTGTCTGTTTCCCTATCATCCGTGTTTTTTTCCGTGTCAAGTAGATAGTCCCATGTGAAGAGCTAAATTTTTACCAGGTGCTTGCATTTTTAAGTCTTTATCTGCCATGTTATTTGGTGCATGTTTACTTAATACCTTTTATATCTCCCGACCAAACTGTGCCTTTAATAACACCCCTCTTCCTCTTGCTTTAATTTTAAGTCCAGATTGTTTGCTATTAGTTTTGTCTTTCCTGTTTTCTCCTCCTTGGCATATTGCCTGCTGTCTTCCTTACCTGGTGTGTTCTTCCCAACCCCATCTGCCTTTGTTTCATGAACAGCATATAGGTGGACATCTATTTTGACACAACATGATAGACTCTTTAGTTGGAGAAATCAATCTACACACTTAAATCATGACAAACAGGCATCACTTTCATTCCTTCAATATTATTCAGTCCACTTTTTTCTTTCTCTTTTCCTCATGTTTGGTGTTTCTATCAAGTTGTTTATTTTTTATATATTAGATATGTAAATTCTTTCCATTTTGGGGATAAGAGCTCTACTGAGGTAAATTCACAGGTCATGCAATTTACCCGTTTTTATGTGTACAGTTTAGTGGAGGTTCGTATATCCCCAATTTGTATAAACAGTCAGTTTTAGAACATTTGAATCATCCCCAAAGGAAACCTGGCTTTAGGCAACTATAAATTTACTTTCTGTCTCTGGGATTTGCCTCTTCTGGAAATTGCATATAAATGAAATCATACGGTATCTGATTTGTAAGTGGTTTCTTTCAATTACCGTAATGTTTCCAATGTTTATTCATTAGCTGATGATCATAAGGGCTGTTTTCACTCTTTTGCTGTTATGTTGTTGTGCTGTTATGTTCAGTTGTTCAGTCGTGTCTGACTTTGCGACCCCATGGACTGCAACACACCAGGCTTCCCTGTCCTTCACTATCTCCTGGAATATGCTCAAACTTATGTCCTTTGTGGTCATAAGGTCAGTGGTGTCAACTGACTGAGATGACAACCATCTTATCCTCTGTTGCCATCTTCTCCTCTTGCCCTCCATCTTTCCAAGCATCAGGATCTTTTCCAATGAGTTGGCTTTTTACATCAGGTGGCCAAAGTATTGGGAGTTTCAGTACTTTCAATGGATATTCAGGGTTGCTTTCCTTTAGGATTGACTGATTTGATTTCCTTGCTGTCCAAATGAAAGTGAAAGTCGCTCAGCCATGTCTGACTCTTTGCAACCCCATGGACTGTAGTCTGCCATGCTCCTCTGTCCGTGGAATTCTTCAGGCAAAAGTACTGAAGGTGGGTAGCCATTCCCTTCTCCAAATCTTCTCAACCCAGGGCTCAAACCCAAGTCTCCCACATTGCAGGCAGTTTCTTTACCATCTGAGCCACCAGGGAAGCCCTGCTATCCAAGGAATTCTCAAGAGTCTTCTCAAGCACACAATTTGAAAGCATCAATTCTTCAGTGCTCAGCCTTCTTTATAGTCCAACTCTCACATACATACATAACTACTGGAAAAACCATAGCTTTGACTTTATGGACCTTTGTCAGCAAAGTGATGTCTGGTTTTTAATAGGCTGTCTAGATTTGTCATAGCTTTCCTTCCAAGAAGCAAGCATCTTTTAATTTCATGGCTGCAGTTACCATCCGCAGTGACTTTGGAGCCCAAATAAATAAAATCTGTCACTTTTTCCATTGTTTCCCCATCTATTTGCCATGAAGTGATGGGACCATATGCCATGATCCTTGTTTTTGAATGTTGAGCTTTAAGCCAACTTTTTCACTCTCCTCTTTCATGTTCAGCAAGGGGCTCTTTAGTTCCTCGTGGCTTTCTGCTGTTAGGGTGGTATCATCTGCATATCTGAGGTTATTGATATTTCTTCTGACAATCTTGATTCCAGCTTGTGCTTCATCTAGCCCAGCATTTCACATAATGTACTCTGATATAAGGTAAATAAGCAGAGTGACAATATGTAGCCTTAACGCACTCCTTTCCCAATTTTGTAGCAGTTCATTGTCCCATGTCCAGTCCTGTTGCTTCTTGACTTGCATACAGGTTTCTCAGGAGGCAGGTAAGGTGGTCCAGTATTCCCATCTCTTGAAGAATTTTCCACAGATTGATCCACACAGTCAAAGGCTTTAGTGTAGTCAGTGAGGCAGAAGTGGATATTTTTTTGGGAACTCTCTTGCTTTTTCTGTGATCCAACAGATGTTGGCATTTTTATCTCTGGTTCCTCTGCCTTTTCTAAATCTAGCTTGTACATCTGGAAGTTCTCAGTTCATATACTGTTGAAGCCTAGCTTGAAGGATTTTGAGCATTACCTTGCTAGCATGTGAAGTGAGATCAATTGTGGTAGTTTGCTATTATGAATAAAGCCAAAACCTTCATGTACAAGTTTTAGTGTGGACATAGTTTTCATTTTTCTTGGGTATGTCTCTAGGAGTGGAATTGCTGGGTTGCATGATAACTCTCTGTTTAGCTTTCTGAGGAACTGACAAAATGTTTTACAAGGTGGGTAACTGTTAACAATGTATGCGAGTTTCAATTTCTCCACATTCTCATCAGCATTTGTTTCTTTGGTTTTTGGTAGTAGCCATGCTAATGAATGGGAGGTAGTAGTTCATTGTGGTTTTGATTTGCTTTTCCCTGATGATTGGTGATGTTGAGCATCTTTTCATGTGCTTAACTGCTGTTTATGCATTTGTGTGTTGGAGAAACGTTTGTTCATGTTTTTTGCCCATTTTGTCCAAATGGCTAAACATTTGCCTAAGGCAAGATTGAAGCCAATTGTAGAATGAACTTCTAGGACAAAGATTCAGTCTGAAGTTTTGTTTTTTAAAACAAAGCATTTATATTTTGTTAAAAATTTTAGGTGTCAAGATACTGGAGGTTGACAGTGTAGTGCAGGAATAGTAATTTTATATTCTGGGCAGCTCTCCTGTACCTGAAGCTGTGCCCCTGAGCACTTGTGAAGTGAAGAGATGTTTGCTTCCCATTGAGCTGGGGAAGTGGCAGAGTGGTCGTGTCTCCGGCGCAGGGACTTGTGTCATGACAGTGCACCTCCCTTCCTTATATAAACAGTAGCTCTAGAAGGTAAAGACATGCTACAATCTGTTCCGTCTCCTGGACTTAAGAACTGGGTCAGTCCATGCGATGATGCGATGTCATTGACAAAACCTCTTGAACTAAACCCTTGGTTTGCTGCTTACAGGTATTCTCTTGAGTATTTTTTAGGAATAAACTTCAGATTTTGCCTCACTTGTAATTTTTACTTCTATTATTTCTGACTGTAGTTGCTACTACTTCCAGCGGTCATTTGAGGGAAAACTAGGAATGTGGCAGTGGACCGGTGTGTTTTTTTTTCATGATAAAATCATTTCTTAATTTCTGTCTGCACTTCGGATTTTAGTATGTGAGGATGGATGTGAGCATGGATTTTGGCATCTTCCTGAAGAAATGATTTGTATCGTGAAAGGAACACTTGCCATACATAAATACAGGGGAAAAAAATCTCGCGTATCATATTTTCCAGGAGGAACTTCACAGCTAGAATTCATAGTTTGGGATTCAACAGTTCTTTATCTTCTCTTAATAACTACTCAAAATGGTAGTTACCCCATGGTAATCATTCCACAGCCACTTTGAGTGTAGCATTAGTTTCCACAGACTTAAAACTGTAAGAAATTGTACTGTTAAATGGCATTGTTGTAAGGTAATTTTAAAACTTGGCTGATAGAAACACAATTTTTCTGTACCACTTTCTTTTCTTGTACGTATTATTTTTAATAGATTGAAAGTGATTTATTGTGGATGTTGTCATGAAAGATTTTGAAGTGAAGGAGTCGCTCAGTCGTGTCCGACTCTTTGCAACCCAATGGACTGTATGTAGCCTACCGGGCTCCTCCATCCATGGGATTGTCCAAGCACGAATACTGAAGTGGGTTGCCATTTTCTTTACCAGGAGATCTTCCCGACCTAGGGCTTGAACCCGGGTCTCCTGCATTGTAGGCAGACGCTTTACCATCTGAGCCACCAGGAAAGGTCTCTTGAAATGGAAGATTGTGGAATTTTTAATTAAGGATTGTTCCTGAATTTTTAAGCTGGCAGAGTTCACTTTGTGATTTTAATACATCTTCATTAGGTGAGAAATTCCCAAATAAGAGTTTTTCTTGGAATACTCATAGCTGGAATGAAATTGGACGATTATAAAATCACGTTAAATTCTTAAGGGCTATTTGCTTTAGTCTTATGAAAGCTAATGCATGAAATAATTCTACAAAGATTAGGATATAATCCAAACTTTTTCTACCTTCCATCATTACTTCAACTTTGTGAGTATTAGTTCTAAAGGATAAAAAAATTTTTTCTAAGTTATCAAGACTATATACTTGTAATATTTGTATTAACTGTCATTCTGTTTCTTGATTTAAGTATTTGAAAGCTCTTAATCTTACTACATTTTGATTATAAAATTGTCAGCCAGTCTGATCTTTAATTATTACAGCATTTTACTCTTGTACTAATAATTAAATTTATACTTTCACTTACAGAATTTCACCAGAGAAAGCACATAAGTTTATATTTTCTATCTGAATTGCATCTAGAATGCTTAATTGTAGTAAAAGTGACTCAGACATTAATAACAAATCTGAATTGCATGTCCTGTACATGTGACTGAGATGATTATACTGCTTAGGCATGATGAGAATCTACACAACTAAATGACATTGACCACTCATTACTTCAGAGGTGTCAGAAATGACGTTGAAGCAGGCATTAGCCTTCAGCCTTGCCAAAGCCAAGACCATTTAGCTCATTAGTCATCAGTTTTCTCTCCTTTTCACTTCATGGAATCTTGGTTCTGGTTCAGTTGTTGTTAGAACTTTTCCCTCCTTGTGTTTCTCTGCTGTGGTATGTGGTGCTTGGCAGTATACACTCTGAATTCTTATCTTCAAAGACCTTTGATTTTATCTCAATAGCTGAGGAGCCTCTATCTTGATGCCTGGGGAACTGTTTTCAAGTCCTATGGTGCCCAGATGTTATCTCACCATCCAGGCTGCTCTGATGTCCACAGCCAGTCTGTGTCCATCTCCATATTCTGTTTCCTTTTTAGGTATGAGTTTGTTCTGCCCAAAGAATAGTCTTTTTTCTTTTTATTTATCCTTAGATTCAGAAACTTTGGTAGCATATGGCTCTTGTCTTATGACTTATGTCCAGAACTGGGTGCCCTATTCTGCCTGTCCTTCACCTGTCCTTTTCTCTCTCTCTGTCTATCTTAGGATATAGCTTGGAAGTCTTACAGCTTGTCCCCTATGCTCCTCTTCATTTCTTCCTACTTATGGCTTCTGCTTTATTTCTTAGACCTGATCTTCTAAATCAGTGACTCAAGAATGATTCAAGAATTATCTGTGACCACCTTCTTCTCTTTGATGAGTTATTTAGTTGGGAAATCTTGTTTTATAGGAAATCTGTTT
This sequence comes from Antilocapra americana, assembly GCA_007570785.1. Taxonomy (NCBI): domain Eukaryota; kingdom Metazoa; phylum Chordata; class Mammalia; order Artiodactyla; family Antilocapridae; genus Antilocapra; species Antilocapra americana. Next base: position 458,331 of record ML660238.1, read on the forward strand.
TCTCCCCTGTGTGTGTTTCTGTTGCATCTCTTTGAGGGCTGTTATTACCATTTTAATTAAAATTCAAGTTGGCATCTGCATCTTCCAGTAGCTCTGTCTCTCTGGGTGAGTGTTCTGTTTATTCTGAACCACTGTACTCCCTGTGCTGAGACCCTTGGAAGAGGATTGTCTTTCTCTGTGGGCTTGTGGGCCTGGGTGTGTGGAGTCCCTGAGGAGCTGGCAGGCCTAGGTGGTGGAGAGAAGGCAGCCCCACCATGTCCACAGCTAATACCCGTAGTACCTCCTACTTGTTCTCTCAGGCTCAGGGGCAGCCAGTGGCACCTGCTTTCCAGCTGTTTCTCTGCCTCTGGAGGCTGAGAATCTAGATGACCACACAGGCAAGGCTGACCTTCCTCCTGGGTCCACAGATGTTCTTAGGCCTCCTGTACCTGGACTCTGGGTCCAGAGTCTCAGCTTAAGAAAGAAACAGGGGGAGGCAGGCCCACCTCCACCAGGAGCCTGTGGTTCTCCGTGAGGGAGAGGCAGAGTGGGGACAGGTAGGGCAGAGGCAGAGTTACACCATCTCCTTTCAAAGAGAAACATGGAAGACTATCTCAAGGAAAAGAATGAAAGTTCTCTGGGTACCATTTAAATTATTTTCTTACACACTTGGATAAGTGTTGTTATCCGCACTATACAGATGAAACTGGCTTTGGGAATTTAAGTTACTTACCCCATAAGCAGCAGTGCTGGAAGCAGGATTTCACTCGGCCACTCGGTCTCTTTCCTGGAGAGCAGGCCTGGCCCACAGTGAGCACCACTGGAATACTGGCTTTTCCTGTCCTACACTGCTCTGCGTCCTCACAGTTATAAACCTGTGGGTACTTTGGGGGAAACAGTGGAGAGATGGGTGGCTTTCCCATGAGATACATGTTCAGAGCTTCCATTTCTCAAACTTTCTAACAGGGACTTGGTCTGGTAGTTGCTTGGATGAAGATAAGAAACCATTATGGGGAGGAGTCTCCCTGAAGAACATCGTAAACGTTGTTCTTGCTGGCATAAAAGGCTTTTAGTTTTGGACTTTCAGGATAGCTTAAAATTATTTTGACCTGTTTTCCATACTTTCTACGTGGAGATTAAAAGATCAGCTCCTCAGAGTCAAGAGGAGGTAGCCATGGTTTTCTGGTCCTGGTTGGGTTCAGCCTGTGAGTGACCTTCAGCCAGCCTGTGAGTCAGCATCTGCCATGTGGCTTATCAGATGCCTGAGCAGTTTCTGGCTTAATGTTGGTTGAAGTTTGAAAGTGTAAAGAATTTTTGAGTCAAAATTCCCAAGTTTGCTTTGAGTCCAGCCAAATTTTTGAATTCTCAGACTTCCCACCTCCAGTAATTCACTTGGCAACCTAAATTAGTCTGAGCCTCAGTTTTCTAATCTGTGACATGGAGACGCAGTAGCTCCTTAGAGCCTCCTGGGAAGGGATAACATGTTTGTAGAGTGTCTGTGTCTCACCCTTAGCAAGTCCTCTGACAGTGTTAGTCCCTCCTACCCTCAACCTCTGTCCCCTGAACCCTTCCCAGGCCTTCCTTAAGGACAAAGAGGAGAAATGCTGGGCCACGTGGGCAGCTTCTGTGGGCCCCCCCAGACTCACTTCCTTTGGGGTGACTACTCATGTGTGCATGTGGATGTCAGTTTCACTTAGAATCAGTTCACCTGGACTGTATTGCTCACAAGAAGTGTGGTTGTAGGATATTTAGGAAGATTTGGCACAACCGTTTCTTTTTTCAGCAGACTGGGAATGTCTGGGGATTCAAAGGTTTCGGCTGAACCCACAGGCAGACACCCCCACCTTCATCACTCCTAACAGGTGCTCTGGTGGCAGGGATCCTGCTCTCTTGCAGTTCTGGCTCTTGGCCCCTTCTTTCCCAGCCCCCTCTCTATCACGCTCCTGTCCAGATTGCCTCTCCTGCCTCAAGGTGCTAGCACCATTTGCTGCCTGGACACTGCCACATGAACAGCGGGAGTGACATGAGCACAGCTCGTGGGTGCCACCCAGGAGCCCGTGCAGCTGGGGGGGCAGGCAGTGACTGGACGGAGGGAGTGCAGCCAGGCACCTCTAGTTTGGGAGACAGCGGGGCAGCAGAAACCCCAGATCAGAAGATGAGGAAGCATGAAACCTGGTTACTTATGCTGGCCTGTTTTCAGTGTTTCTTTAACCCTCAGGAAGTCAGGGGAGAGTGAAAACTTGATAAACTTCTTCTGGGTCTGGCTGTTGTCCCCACGTTCAGAAGGAAAATACCCAGTGCCGAATCCGGGCAGCTCCCGGATGTCATCCGTGCATGACCGTGACAGCCCCCGGCTCTGGGGAGCCTCTCCACCACGGCCCCTCTCTGCCCTTGATCTTGGCCTGTGGAGGGTCTGCTGCTCTTCTTTCTCTCCCCAGGTCAGGAGCATTGACCAGTCGGGAGTCCCCTGTGAGAAGTGCCACCTCAGTGCTGGCAAGCCATCACTCAGCTCCTACTGCATGCTAAGGACCTGTGTGTTCTCGTACCCTGCAGGCTTTGAGTGGGGCCATGTCTTGTGGGCTTGCCTGCCCCCCATAGTTGGCCGGGAGGTGGCTAGAGCCGAGGGTGGCCTGTGACCCAGGGGCCTAGGCCAGCATCCTCTCCTCACACCACACAACCTCCCCGAAGGTGGGTACAGCGCATCCCAGCCCAGTAGTCTGAATAGGCCGTCCGTGCTGGTGAATCTTAGGTATCAGGTGGGAGGGCCACAGTGAGTACTGAAGGGACAGTGTGCGTCCCAGATGACTGCAGCCAACACACGCCTCTCAGGTGATGATGGAATCGCCTGGCTTCCATGTCTGCAGAGCCCCAGTCTTTCACTTGGTAGCCAAGTGACCCCCCAAATATGCAGTGGAGGCCCCTCCACCTGCCTGGTGTGTACAGCGTATGGAAGGCCTCTGCCATGGTGCCTGTGTGTTCGGGGTACCGGGGAGTGTCGGCCCCTTTCCTGTTCCCGGTCACCTGTGGCCATGTGGTGGACAGTGAAGTAAGCAAGTGTTTATTGAGCACATTTCTGCCTCAGTCACTGCTGTAGGCTCTTTGGAATTCATTAGTGAACAAGACAGATTCCTGTGTGAGATACACATTCTTAAAGGGGATACAGACAGTTAGCAATAATCAGGATAAATATATAGCATGCTAGAATGAAGGCACTGGGGAAGATAGAGTGGACAGGATTAGGCGACTTGGGGGTGCTGGAGGGGGGCAGGGATCTGCTTCACAGGGTGTAAGAGAAGGGCCCCATTGAGAAGTTGAGCTCTGAGCAGAGGTGATGGAGAGGGATACCCTTCTCATGGAGGAGGGGAGTGGCCAGTGTAAGGCCCAAGGCTGAAGTGTGCCTGCAGGGGAGGAGGCCCAGGGGCTGAGAGCAAGTTGGGGGACGGTTGCAGAGGGAGGGAGTGGAGGTGGATCACAGGGGAACTCACTGGCCTTCACAGGGACATGGCTCTAACTGTGAGTGAGACCAGGAGCCTTTGGGGTGTTTTTAGCAGAGGAGCCTGGCCCAGCATTACTTTCAAAGAGACGCTTTGGGGGCAGGTGTAGGATCTGGCCATGTGGGAACCTGACAAGAGGTGGTGGAGGAGCGGAGGCCGTGCGCTGTTCAGGTTCTGGATGTGTCTGGAAGTTAGAGCCGGCTTTGTGCCTTGGTGGCTTGAATGATCTGACCTTGGGGGCTGAGGGCTGGAGGAAGCTCCAGTAGACAGAAGAAAGATCATTCCCCTAAACTTGCCCTGGTGCTGGTGCAGCTGCCATTAGCAGGGCCTCCTGGCGTCCTTCAGTCATGTCCCTTCTGCCTCCTGTGGGTCATCATTAACATTGTTGTTCCTGGTGATGGCGTTCATAACAGCCATCTGAGGACCAGAATGCAAGGCCTGGTGTACGCTGGCTGTTGTGGGCGAGTTGCTAGGTGTCAAGGAGGTGGGCTTAACCGTTTCCTCTATTAGATGAGCCATATGTCAGCATCGCTGGGCCCATGGGAGGGGCCGTGGAAGAGGCGCCAGAGTGAGGGGTTCTCCCTGCTGGGGCCCCCTCCTGAGAAGACCAGGCCCCCAGGCACCCCCCTCAGGACCTGAGTAGTTAGCACCTGGGAACATGCTGAGCGGGCATCAGCAACACTGGGAGGGATGTCTTCTGGGAGGAGGATTGCCAGACAGAGTACAGGAGGCCAATTCAACTTGAATTTCAGATAAATAGTTATTAACATTTTAGTAGCAATTTGCCCCAACTATTGCATGGGCCATACTTGTATGATAAAATTACTGTGTTTTATCTGAAATTCAGAGTGAACTAGGCATTCTGTATTTAAATTTGCTAAATCTGTCTGCCCTCTCTTTGTGTGTCCTTGCTAATTAGTGAAGTGCACCTCCGTAACCTGTCAGGGTTGCCAAGTAACAGACTTGACTTTGGAGGAGTCATTTAATTTTGCGGAGAGAAGGTTCTGTGTTCTTGGGTGGGTCTTTCCCTGTCGTCTAGCAGAGAATCAGGCCTCATCTCAGGCGTTCATCAGAGCCCTGTGCAGCCTGCCTTTCCTTTTCTGTTTCTGCAACAGACTGGTGCCGGGACTCCCTCATGGCCCCCTGCTGGGGTTAAATCCTCCTGGATGAGGCTGTGCTGGGACTGAGGCACAAGGTCTTCGGCCCCAGGAAATTCAGGACTGGGGGTCCTGGGAGTGGAGTTGGGTGCTGGGGCACAAAGGCCGTAGGCTGGCTCTGCCCTCTGAGGGCTTATGGTCTATTCTCCTGGGAGACATCTGATTCCAGTCCTGTCCTGAGCTCCTGCTCTGCTAGGTCCCACCTCCCTCTGTTATGGGCTGATTATGTTCCTTCCCAAAACTTCTAGTTGAAGTTGTAGTGCCTCAGAATGTGACTGTATTCAGAGTCTTTTAAAAAGTGGTTTCATTAAAGTGAGATCATTAGGCTGGGCCCTCATCCATTGTGACTGGTGCTTCTGGGAAAAGATCGGGACACAGAGGGAAGCTCCATGGAGACACAGGGGCAAGGCTGCAGGGGGCCAAGGAGAGAAGCCTCAGGAGAAACCACCCCTGCAGGCACCTTGACCTTGGACTTTTAGCTCCTACAACTAAGAGACAGTAAATTCCTGTTGTGGAAGGCTCCTAGCCTGTGGTACTTTGTTTGTTTGTTTGACCAGATCATCAGCAAGGAGGCGTGAAAGGCAGATGAGAAAGCAAGGCAGGGAGGCTGTGCTCCGAGGGCTGAGATGCAGTGTCTCACTGTGTCCACCCAGCTCTCTGCCAGCTGGGACTGTGCTCAGGGCCTGTGGGAGTCCCTGGGACCAGATGTGCCCTTTCCAGCGTGAAGGTGACTGTGGGAAACAGGGACTCTCTCTCCATAGCAGCCCTGGCCTTGGGAGGGCTTCTGGGCAGGCACTGGTTTCTGAAGAGGAACCCAGTCCCCGGGCTGCTCCCAGGACCAGCTCTGTGTTTTCATGTGCTCACAGCCTTAGAGCTGGACCCTTCCTGACAGTGTCTTGTAGTTTAGCTCTGCAGAAGACAGGTCACGTAAGGAAAGTTTCACCCAGCTGTGAAGCTAGGAGACTCTTCCTTGAGGACCATGAGCTTCTCTGCATGTCTTAGTGGTCAGTTACTCTGTAGCACATGACGGAAGAGCCGCGGCTCCACTGAGTTGTATGTGTGCATATACCCATGTGTTCTGGAGGAGGTTTTGAAAGAATATTCTCTTAGAGCTATTTTTATGGCAGTGACATCTCTGGGTAATTAAAATTATTTTTAAATCATTATTCTTAGGAATGAATCTGGTAAATATTCTCTAATCCTCTGTTGCTTAGTTTGACATTTGAGGATTCATCTTCTTTTGTAAAAATGTCACCTCCAATGTAAAAAACTAAGAATTTGAAGCCTGCCTGGATTAATTTGAGGGAGTAAGAGCAGAACTTCATTGTAAATGATTGGTTTTGTTTTGCTTTAGAACTTCACGTAAATTTTTAACTTTTTCTATGTCAATGCAGTTGGCAAGTTTTTGCTTAGACTTCACAGTTAGGAAAACAGTGTCCTGACCTTAAATTGGACAAGTTAGCCTGTGAAGTTAGCAACTTGAAAGCTGAGCTTCCCCTCCTTCCCCATAGTTTCCAGACCTGGGATGGCGGTGGGGCTGAAGCTTTTGGGTGAGTGCGCTGGTGTCTATGGGTAGCTGTAGGTCTCAGGAGAGTATATCTAATTCCCAGCTCCTGCACTTGGGCCGCAGAGAGCTGACGATTTGGCCTAAACCAAACGGAGCTCCCTCTTGTGGCAGCAGTGTGCTCTCCGGTGTCATCTTAGGAAGGACCCCGAGGTGTGATCCGAACCTCTGTGGCCCACAGGTGCGTGACGTTTCACGGCAGCCTTCTGACTTTAAAACTTGAATGATGGTTTTATACGTACTACCTGATTAATACTTACACTAACCCTCTGGTCCTCACAATACCCCACAGGTGGGCTCTCTCTTAGTTTAAAAGGTGGACCCAGGGCCTTCCTATGATGCCCCTCAGCTGTGCTGACCTCAGCATCCACGGGGCTTCCTGGAGTCCATGTGGAAGTTACCAGTCCAAGACGAACGGGGCAAGTGTGGGGTCTGTTTGTGCTCCTGGGGGTGCCCAAACCTGCCCCGGCTGTGAAGTCACAGCAGCACCCCAAGGCAAACACAGGCCTGCAAGTTGCTAGGATAGAGGGCCCACCATGAGGAGAGAGAGGGCCCACCGTGAGGAGAGAGAGGGCCCCTCGTGAGGAGAGAGAGGGCCTGCCG